>JAAAKL020002325.1:0-26545 GCA_010016065.2 Carybdea cf. marsupialis auct. non (Linnaeus, 1758) | reverse complement strand
GTTGAAAATGAGGCAGTATATGTGAGAACGAGGCAAATGTAGCCAAACGGTCCGGGTAGTCAGACGGTCTCCAACAGGATGTTCTTCAGAAGACATAAGAACAATAAGACCAACTTTAAACATTAGGCAGGCATTTAAATGACATTTTATTTACCCCATTCAGTTTATATCTAGCTACAAATAACTGCTCTTCTCTATAACGTTGCTAGTGTGATGGCTGATTTCCCGAATTGTAGAATTGACAAAAAAGGAATGATCATTTGTTGGTTTGTTTTTTGTTTACCATATTAATTCTATTACTAGTTTCTTTTGTTCTTAGTATATCGACTATTCATTGAGCGGTATGTGGCGAGTGTCATGTAGTAACTAGGTTTATATTTCTAGACACGTGATGAGCTATTTCATCACATTTTTATATGCGCAAGATTCGGAGACTTTCAAATCCAGATCGCTTAGCAAGAAACTTAAAGGGACCTTTTCTGCGAGATTTTTAATGTATAAATGCAATTGCAACATTCAAAATCGTATCTACTTCAGCCTAACTATACTATGTCTTTCTGCCCAACCGATGGAGTAGTGAAATTTTTCAAGAATTTCGAAACGCAGAATGACAGGAAAAGAGTTTATCATATCTTAATGGACTCTTACATAAAATGAAGTCCAGTCCATTAGCGGACACCTGGTAATAGCGGACACTTTTTTCAGGAACTGCAGGTGTCCGCTATAGATAGGTTCGACCGTATAAAAAACGCTAAATAAAGTACTGAAGGATACTGGTTTTAGTTTGCGTTTTACCAGTTTATAGACGCTGGTTCAAGTATTACGTCTTGTTTCTTTGTTGTCTGATACAAGGAACTACAATCTTGTTTACTTCTGCTGTCTGTGATAAAATTATGCAAGATAATATGAGAACTTGCTGTTTTTATATGTTGACAGCACAGCGAATTCCATTTTGGCGCTGTCGGGTTTAAGCAAAGAAGCTCTTAAAGCATGCCCAGTCAAGATCCAAGTACAGAAGTCCAATGATCGAGTTTTTAGCCGAGTAAAATGACCTAGATCATGTTTTGATCGGGTTCTGCAATGCTATCTGCAGGAAATTACCGTCAACATGATTGGTCATTCAAGTCTTACCCACGCCGTAGTTCTCAAAATCGTATATTCTACAACCTTGGACTATGAAATATGAAAGTTGCCCCAACCCCCGTTCCAAAATATTGTTCAGTTTGAAAACGGGCATTTTGGGCACTTGCATGTCAGACCTCCCTGCTGCTAAGCGGAGAGGTCTAGAAAAGAAATAATACCAGACCTGGACACCCCTTTTATGTGGCAAGTGTCTTGCGTGAATTGCTCCATTTTCACCGAAATTTAGTAAAAGTTTAACTTGTATTTGTCCATGATTGTAAATGCGTTCTTACCAGTATATATAGATATCTTATCTACACATTAAACTCTTTAACAGTTCCAATTTTTGTCATTCTTTGACCTACTATACTACCACTACTGTACAACCACCCAATTAAAGAAAGAATGTTTATATCATATGCAGGACTGATCAGAATTCGAAAATACGAGTGGTCTGAGGAGCGCCTCTTCACTGAGATCTCGCCTTTTGAATAGTTACGACTGCTGTTTTTATTGAAGTACAAACTCGGGAGTTTTTAGGCAATTGACGCTACTTCAGGGCCGTAGGAGGATGAAGTATATTGGAGGGGCTATGTTTGTGTAAAGTTTTTAGCGGGCATTTCAATTGTTTATCGGGTACTAGCAGCTACTGGTAGTGTCCCCTTGCTTCCTTTATTCTCTAATCAGAACCCTGCTATTTGAACTAATGTAATATTTTTAACATGAATTAAAAATAAAGCGGGGAAATATAAGTGGGCAAGACTTCCTGGCCTCCCTGTCCATCCGATTCTGTTCGTAATCTTAACATCTTACGCGATTCAGTGAATCAGGAACGTGCAACGATACTCGCGTTTTCTTATTTGCTTTACAGGAAATTCTTAAGGTGGGACCACAATTTATATAATCCAAAGGCATCAAGGTGTTCAGGGTGATCTTTCAGAGAGTTCTCTACTAATACGACTGTTGACTAATTTTCTGACTATGAATGTGCAATTTTGTTGTTTTATCTCACGAGGGAGGTATGGCAATACCTTTCCCAAAATACGCTGCAGATCTCAGATCATTGTGTATCTTTAAAATCTCTGTCACGAAGCATCTTAAGGGAGATTTAAACCTATTTGGCCTTATTAGATAGTTATAACAGCATTAATAGATAGTTAATAGGAATGTTGTTACATGGCTTTAGCTAGACAATTTTGCCTGGGGGAAGGGTGGGGGGTGGGCGTTGATTCACTGGGTACACTGTACTGCCTCATCAAGGCACAAAACTTATTGCCAATCCTCAGATCATTGTGTGTCATGTGTTTATGTGGCCTATGCGGATTTATTACTAGTAACATGTAGCACGTACCGTGCAGTGGGTACGACAAAAACAATTAAGACTGAGACTGGGGGAACAATTGCCTCCTTGCCCTCCGCTAGCTACGGACTTGTGTTGGGACCCATATTGATGATAATCTGTAGTAACTAAATGGTATTCAAGCTCATGTTTCTGTGAGTAAGGTTACAATTTGATTACGTTTTGTTGAGTAGAAATCATAGCTAGTGGAAGCATGTGTCACTGAGAGATGATGTCAGAGATGCATGATCAGCCAGAATCCCCTCAGACTTAATATTTTTAATGACAATCCAAAAAGCTTCCCTTGAAATATCTAAAATTTGTATTTTCCGCCAAATAAATCTAGATGCTCATTGAAATTGAGTTATAAGCTACAGGACTTCTTATTATGATCACAGGACTTCTTATTATGATCACCATCTTCATGAACCAAACTTGCAACAAAAACGAATCTTTTTAATATACAGGAAATATTTCTTCAAAAATTTGAGAATGGCATTGTTTATACTTAGTGATGTTGAAACTAAAGAGACAAAAACATGCCCGATGGCACGGGGGGTCACATGTCCCCACTTTCCTTGGTGTTAAATTTTGTTGATAATTTTTCAATATTGACATAGAAAACACAGTGGTAGCTTGTAAAATGGGAGGCTGACCACTTGAAACTCTTCCCTCTTCTTATTTGCCTTTGCAAGAACCAGTAATCTATTTATCAAACTTACACTCGACGACCAACTTTAACGACGATCCAAACTTACAGTTGCAATAATAAGTTGCCGTTGTTGTCCATCAACTGTACGCATTCCTCATTCTACTAAGCACTCTTCTTGAGTCACACCCTTCGTAGTTGGTCTCCAGTTATTCAATGCTCTTGATTGAGTTACTCCATTACTTAGTCTTTTTTGAAATGTGGGGACATGTTGCTACGATGTGCAAAATTAGATTTTCGGGAATAACCAATAACGTAATTTTTGAAACGAAACTAATTACGTTATCGTTAGTTTAGATTACTATTTAGGTCCTGGATTGGTTCTTGATTTCAAGTAGCCTCACACAGCATTTTCATATAAAAATACAACTAACCCTTGGCCCACAGACAGTCAAGAAAATTGGAGATTCGAATCGTACAGTTATCTGGCACTACAATCAATAAATCTCTACAAACGCTAGGATTGTTTTAGTATATGAGTTTGTGTCCTGTCCATCCATTGACACGCTTTTTGGAAGGCGTTACCTGATACGGACCCATGTTTTCAGTTCACATACTGTAGGCCAAGTAGTTGAGAGCAACGTTGCTTGTGTGTTAATATTCGCTGTTCCGTGCAGTATAGCATGAAACGTAAACATATCATATCGTATACCCAATAAATGAAAGGATGTTTGCTACTTTAATTGTATTCAAGCCTACATTTAGGCTTAGGATGTATTGAGGTACATACGCATTTGCTTATTTCCTATTCATCTTCTGAGCCTGTGACCTCAACATACCTAAATCGGTCTGTGTAAGTTAATATTGATTACATACATCATCAGCTGTGCTCAATGCCATTAAATCAGCTTATATTTATTCCAAATATCATCACAATTGGTAAGTTTATACATTGCAAATCTTTCCACATCTTGCACTCCAAAAAGACTTCTTTCTACAGACCGTAGATGGAAGACAACTGAACGATTCAACAACCTTGTTTTATTAACAACAAATTAAGTTAACTAACACTTTGGAGTTTATAGCAGTGGGAAGTCAATTTATAGATAAGGGCAAAGAACGTAAAAGTAATCTGGGAAAGTTCGTTCCTGCAGATTGTTGGCCTGTCCTGTTTCATTGGAATGCATCAAGTTTACTGCTTTGCACAAACATAATACTTTAAATTGAAAGACATTTCAAAGAGATATTGTGTTTGTTAATACGTTACAGTTAAAGTTAATACGTTTTGGACATCATTTTATCGAAGAAACAAACAAATGTTGATAGATGATGCTATGGAGAAGCAATCGTAGAAACAATTCGGGACCCTCATTGATGTAGTGATCATTTTTGGTACAATTTTACTTTTGACTTTATAAAATTTTCCAGCACTAACGTTTGTTGCTCTATGAGAAAATTTTGAGAGATTTACTTTTCCTTTTTTTTGGTTTTACTGGTAAGAAGGGTTATTTGTCACTAAAACAGGTGATAGTTTTAACCTAGTTTCTGTGGAAAAAGACTACATTAGATACAATCTTGGACAACACTAAGAAAAGGACAGTGCGTCATTTTAAGGAAGATAGTACAGAAAAGAAGTATTCACTATGTTCTCAATACAGGGGAAAATGTACTCAGGATTATGCAAGTGCCCTCTATGGTTCCATTGCCCCCCTGCATATATACAAGACCCTCGGAGCCTCAAAGCAACAATGCCTTCTCTAAAGCCACCTTTCGAGAAGATATTAAGAAGGGGTGTTGAACATGCAATAACTTGTCTATGCTGTAGTGCATTCTATGTCGGTCAAACCAATCAACAGCTACAATCCCGTTTCAGAGAACATATGTATTGACGGACCGAGGAAGAAGCATCTTAGTGTAATTTCAGCATCACTAATGAACGTAGAACCTTTAGCTGCAAGCTCGAGGGGAGAAGGATATTTGATGACACAAGAAATACTATGGATACTGGAGTCACTAACGCAATCTACTCGAGACGTAAATCAAACAAAAGCCTATCAAACACTACACTCTCGACGAAAGTTTAAAGACCTCAACTTGAATTGAAAGGATCTTATCGTTGAAAAATTGCATCGTATTGGGACGACATAAACATTTGTTGATTTCGCTGGCTCGTTCGTTGTTTTGTCTCTCTTGTACTATAGTAACTAGTGTAACTACAAACAAAGGGGGAGAAGCATGGCACGTGCACGCACTCCAACTTTTTAGGGTTTAAATTTTGTCGCATTTTGCGTAATTTCCAGTAAAGAGCGTGGCACGCTCAAATTTTTTCAATCAAAATGACTATCTCGCCAACTAACATCAGAGAATTGGTAAAATGTTGAAATAAAACAAAAACCATTGTAGATTTGCCCGCTTCACCATTTTCATCATCGTTGAATTCATCTCGAATATTTCTTTCCGTCTCCCATGTAATATGGAAGTCAATTATCTGGAATTTATACAAAGGTAAGATGACACTTTATCTTTATTTCATTAATTCAGCACTTTAATAATATTACTTTTATGATCTATGACATGGGGTCTAGTTGGTCAAATTGCTCAAGTTACCTCTTATTATCTTTAACCCTAACGTTACTCCCTGCCCTAACTCCACTCCCTATCCCTACTCTTTATTCACTACTGCGGTATCTAAAAGAAACACAAATGCTTTTTATTACGTTAAATCGCCTAGGGAACTGTATTTTTTGGGCATGTTGCAACTTCAACCTTCCCCCCTTAAAACATTACTGTTATAAATATTAGGGTCATCTATAGATCATTTTTAGATCGAATTGTCGAATGCATACATTGTTTTCGGCATCAAAGGTGTGACGTTAAATTCGATGTGTGTTTTCAGGATGGAATTTTCCAGGCGTTATGTGTGTGGGCGAAGAGATGAATTTGTTCAGTATTACGTAGCGCGAATTGCTACTTTTATTTCAACGTTATGAAAAATTGCACAATTTGGTATTATACCTGAATACATGCCGTTTATTAGTTCTTGGCATTTCATTTTATAGTTGATAATATCAAAAGCCAATGCAACTTTATGTCCACAAAGTAGGCTAAAATATCAATTTTGAAATCAAGTGAAATAAATGGGTCATGGTTGTTAAACCTTAATGATCTGCGGTTATTATAAAAAATCTGACAAAGATAAAAAAGACCAGAAAGAAAGGATTACATTTTCTTACTAACATGAATAAAATCAGTAATTTTACAGCTCGCGCTGATAACCCTATGAAAACCTTGTTGCAATTAAATTTGTCAGTTACACAATCATTTCCATCTCTGTAATATACCTTTCATTTCACTACGTAGTCTTATGTTTCAGAGGAAACGCCGATGGTTTTCTAGAAAATGTTTCCCTACTACTCCTTTCTCGATGTTTCCCGACAGCTGCATAACGGCATAACATATACAAGACGTTTGTGTGAGTATGATTTATTCATATCCATACCTTATTTTTCAAACGTGGTCTTTTGTTGCGTGCTGAGCATGCCAATTTTCGCTTTAGAGTAGATTTTGAATTGCATGCCCTACTAAAGTCTGCCGCACGTTAATTGACAGCAAGTATTGCTGACGATGTTCGAATGCAAGGTGAGATAAATTATGTTTAAGAGTATTCTCGCTGACAGTCCTGCGTCGCTTGGTGGAATACCAGTACGGATCTTACCATTTTTCTTAATAGTGGAACATAACTATGTGGTTATTAAGTGGTGTGAAGTGAAGGTCTAATTCGAGAAACGTCACCGAGTGGACAAAGTCGTCACCAAAGTTACCTAATTACACTCTTTGATGTAGGTACGTCAGGTATAAAGCTCAATCATAGGGAAAACACAAAACCTATCAAACTGGTTGCAAAAATGATGTAAAAACATCGAAAGCTCAGGATGCAAAAATTGCGCTTTTTTTAATCATATTAAATTAGGTTTGGATGAAAAGAGTGATTCCGATAATCAGGTTAACACACTCTTGGTGTTTGCTCGTTTGCCATAAGTTTAAACTTTAACTGCTAAGAGATTCATATCGATTACCATCTTTACAAGTTCAGATATTGCCGATTTTGATGGAAGTGGATTTACTTTATAATTCCGTGTTTATTGCAAAGTCCTGCGCGGAAATAAAAAGTGGGATCTGTTGGTATCAGAATGCTTTCTATTGACCTTCGTCAGGTTTAAACGGCAAAATCAGGTATTCATCCCTTAATTCGATTTAGTTTAAATAGAGCTGTGTACTGTAGACAAAGTCCAATAATCATCACACTCTACCGATGACGTACATCACGACAGATCTAGTTCCTAGTCCTTTCTTCTCAGTATCTTTCCCACAGCTCCGTAGACAAAAGGGAGGCCAGGTGCACGTGCTCTCCAGCACTTAATAATGCTTCCATACGAGACACAAACTAAAGTTAAAAGATTATGTTGACTGCTCGGCAAAGGTAGACTTGACTGGCTACACCCCTGTTTTCTCGATCTCTAACACTTGATATAATCTACATCACCTATTTTTGTCGTCTAAGAGGTGAAAACTTTTCCGTATCCACCTCACCCACCTAAAATCTGCCGATTGCCCACTTCCGAGATTCTTTCATGTAGATATTACATAATCAGCGTGCGTCCATTTGCCTATAAACTTGACTTATTGTTATTTATAGTGCCCATAGAAGTACAACCAAATCACAAAGTCATCCAATGACCTTTTAAATTTGTACGCACGGGCTGCCTTTTTCTCTGAGGGTACCGGGTTAAATTACGAGAAAACGTAGCAAGAAGACGTTCAACAGCATCATTTAAATTAGCATTCCAGAGTTCAGGCATTTTGTTCGATTTGTTTCTCATTTGTAAAGAAAAAGATTTCATTTCACTATTTGCACACTGCCACAAAAAGCTCATAAACGAAAATTTTTAAACTGATTTCCGAGTGTTGCTCGTAAGTGATAATGCCGCTTCTAGGATAAGGTGAACAATCACTTATCAAGAATGTTGCCTTTCTTATGCCTACGCTATTGGTCCGCTCTACTGAAAATGTATCCTTAACACTGCGTAACTTAGGCTTTTCTACTTTAAATATCCTGCATTTGTCGAGAACGAGTTTTACTACAACGATCCCTTTAATAACCGATACCCTCTTGGTAAAAACCCTGTAGTATGTATTGGCGAATGCAAGCCTCATAATTTGTTAGGAATTTGACGAATCATTTTCATTTCCCGGCGAACTTGAAGCTGAGTGGATGTCACTAACACTAGCCCTAGAAATATCTTGATCCCGTAACCCTAACTGTAACTCTTAACACAATCCCTAACTTATCCATAACCCTACCCTATCCCTAACCTTAGCCCTAACCCTTTCCCTAACCGTGACCCGAAGTGAACTTGTTCGTGGCACCCACTCATCTACAAGTTAATTGAATTCCCTTTTCTGTTATCGACGCAATAACTTTACCGTACATCAGGTACAGAGAATCAGAGTAGAAAAAAGGAAGGTTATAGCACTATACAAAGTGTCAAGTTTACTAGACGAGTAAAAGTATTAAACAAGCTTGTCGGTATTTACCATTTCTATGTCCATCGTGGAAAGATCCATTTTCTCTTTACATCAAGTATCTTCTTCTTTGCAGCTCATCCGAAGCCCACGTCACTTTGCCATCATATCTTAATCTCACTGCAACATGCTCCCTTGGTTCACGTTATCCATTTATTTAATATATTTCTGCATGGCGTCTAAAAATGAAAATGAACGAGTTGGTATCAAACATTTCAAATTGCCGATGCAAAGCAGCATCGAAAAAGTTGGAAACCTAAAGCAATACGAAGCCCGCTTTCTTCCACTACAATAAATGCTTGTTGATCCGAGTTTCTACGAACAGCTTCTTGAAAGTGAATGCACCTTTAGAGTAAAAACACTCTTCTTAAGAAAAATACCGTAAGCGGAAAGCATTTTAAAACTTACAAATAGGGTTCTTCAAGAGTTTTGAAGGCAGATAACTCTTTACTTAACTCACCATCGCAAGTTTAGACAAGTTGATAGCCATTTTCTATAATCTACCCCGAACAAGGCGACCAATAGCCGTAACATGGCTAGATGAAAAACTCGAAAGGAAGAATTCTTTCATTTTATAGCACTCAAATCTCAGAGGAAATATTTTCTCCAATCTTTGAAGATCTTTAATGCAATAACCTAGTTCGTGCGTAACGGTAATCAGTTGTTCCCTGTCGCTCCTCTGCGACAAAAACATGCATTTATATAAAATGTGACACGTTAGTCAACACATTTGATTGCCATTTTGAAAGAAGAAAGGTTGCATGACTGCTCCCACACATTGTAAGCCTGTTATTTACCGTATACATGTTGATGACATATTTCTAGTCTCTACATCAGTTGAGTGAACAACTTTCTCTACCTAAATGTTCAAGTACTTCAAGACACCAGTTTGATCGCCTTATCGGAGCGTGGAAACCCACTTTCAGTGAGATCTCGAGCAAAATATATTACTTAACTGTAAATATTTAGCCCAACTTGTCAGAGCCGCTGTAAGTGCTTGGACCAAGGGGGCATACCCCGCACTTTTGCCAAACTTTTGTCACATATGCATATATCATATAAACTGATTTTGTTAATCTAAACCAGGGTCGGCAACCCCAAATGTTGAAAGAGCCATATTGGACCAAAAACCCAAAAATAAATATATCTGGAGCCGCAAAAAATTAAAGCCTTATGTAAGCCTTATAATGAAGGCAACACATGCTGTATGTATTTATATTAGCTATATTAGCCTACTATCAAAATGACTAAGTTGGTTACAAATGCATAATGAGCCTTTATGATTAAATGTTTATTTTCCCTGCAGCGCACCCTGCAGAGAATAACGCACCACGTAACTACTCTGTTGTACAATGCCGCCTCAAGTTTAACTTCATTACAATATCAATGGATTATGTTTCATTGCTTTCATGAAGTTAAAGAAATGCAATAAAGAAATCCTATTTACGTTGTAATTTTTGTTTCGAGGATTTGATAAAACAACAATAAAAGGGAACATACAAAACGTGCCCCTGATTTTTGAGAAGCTCCAGGGAGCCACTGGAGCAGTGCTAAAGAGCTGCGGGTTGCCGCCCCCGATCTAAACAATGGTGTTCTCCACTTTTAAGATTTAATGCGACGGTCCTTCTAAAACATTGTTTAACGGATGCTTTGCTATCTGTTCTAGTTACGAGACATTTCAACTCAAGATAGACGAAGTTAACAAAACATTAAACATTGAAACATAAAATGTACCCTTAAAAGTAGTGGACAGATCTATAAATGAATCCATGAACAAGCCTTTTGACAAAAGGCCGGGTATTTGTACCGTAAATAGAAGCCTGAGGTTTACCTGTCTTCACATATTTAAACAAAACAACTATGCCATCCAGTTGTAAGCTCAGAATAACTGTTTATGCAACTGTAAGAGATGTTATTTCCCAAAATCAAAACTTTCCGTCCTGTAAGTTTAGTAGCTACAATGCTACCCTAAGCGAGGAGAAAATAGCTATTACAAGGTTAGAGTAGCGAAACATTTGAAGGTGTAACCCCTTACTGGCAAACGGACCAGCACTGCCAGTGAGCCAGACTTCTACGACCACCTTCTGGCATCGACCAGTTCACCTAATCCCACCAACTTGGAAATAGTATCTAGGCAAAAGAGTAACTTCAATTCTGTCCATCATAGTTGCTCTAAGTTCTTTAATACTCATCAGGCTAATGTTATTCACTAGTGTGTCGATATATATTACTGCTCTCCTTCCTGGTTTCATGCGACCGATTGCTGACTGCCATAGTACAAGTTTTGATGCCTCTTCTCATAGTGTCTCACGCAATGACTTGCTATTTTCATTCTCCTATACCTCACCTTAGAAGACAGTGGTGGGAGGTTCCCATACAATCTTTCATTCGTCCATTTATCCTTCCATGATACATTAAGAGCCATTCGCAACGTCCTTGTATAACATCCGTTTACGCTCTTTTCTCTTACCTTTTTGATGGTCCAAGTTTCCCTTCAGTGTATCAGAATAGACTCTACTGTAGCAACAAACAGACCTTCTTTAATATTCCTTCTCATATTAGTGTTCCATATTCCTTTCATCCTATGACATGCTGACCATGCTAGTGCCTTTCTTACTTCAAAAATCAGCTTCTGAGCTTTTCAATCAACCTCCAAGGTACTTTAAATTATCTACTAATTTCAAAACTGATCTCTCGCTTTGATTTTTGAGTCTTCGACTACAATAAAATGCATCATCTCGGTCGTCTTTACATTAAGACACAGTCCTACTTTTGCTGCCTCAATTTCTATGCTGGTAAGAATTTCCTGTGCTTTCTCAATTTCCTCAGCAATGATTGCAATATCATCTGCGAAGTCTGTGTCTGTTAGTACTACAAGATGGCATCTACGACTCCTTCTCCGTTCTATATTGAACCCAAGATCCTCTTCCTTCTCGCTGATTGCTTGACTCATAGTGTACTCTAGAGCAATGGCAAAGAGATATGGTACCAATGTGTCTCCTTGTGGAACACCTGCTTTAATTTCAAAGTAATCTGTTTCGCCATCTGGTGTTATGACTCTAGCTCCTGTGTTTTGGCACATTAGATCAATTGCCCGCATCAATCTTCCGGAATGTCGTACTCTCTTAAAATCTGCATCATTTTTCTACAGTGTACACTGTCAAAAGCTTTTTTTTAAAATCTAAGAAAACCAGAACAGCCTTCAGATTGCGACTTTTTTACTTCTTCAATCAATCTCCTCAACGCTAAAATGTGAGCAGTAGGTGAGCGTCCGGGACGTAAACCGTTTTGATTTGGACGTACAGTAGATGTTTGTCAATCTTTGGTCTTATCCTGTTCAGTATCATCTTGTTTACCAACTTTGCTGCTACAAGTGAAATCGATAAACCTCTATGATTTTCTGTACTACCTAAATCTCCGGACTTCGGTAGAGGCTTTAAATAACTGTCGGACCATCGTCTAGGTTTTTCTCCTTCCAGTAATTTGTTTGCGAACCCAAGTATTATATCATCTAAGTTGCAGTGTTTAAACACTTCAGGGGGAATACCGTCTGGTCCACATGGTTTCCCGTCTTTGTTCGACTTCTTGACAGCTTCATGTTCCTCTTATGTGAATAGTTCATCCGGGATTTCTATTCCCTCCATTTTCTGGGGTTGATTCTAATTCCAGGCTTTCTTCAACTGTTGGTCCTGTTCCTAGGATCTGCTTCAAGTATGTATACCATTTGTTAATTCTGTCCGTTTTATCCCTTGCCCTTATGATACTTTGTTTGACTGCCTTTCTTCCAGTTATCTCATTTATCATATTCCAGCTTCTTCTATGTTCGAACTCCTCATCTGCTGCCTCAACTTCTCTAATCATCTTTTCTAGCTCTTCTTCCGTAATTGTATCATATGCTTCCTGCAGCTTGTTTTTACACATTTGCATTTCCTTTCTATTGTGGAGGTTGGATGCGGAAAGTATATATCAGTAGCAGTAAGAGTTTCTTTTCCTGCCTCAACGATCATGGGATCATCCGATCCTTTCTTTTTTATCATTTTCTTCCTTGGATGTAATTCCTTCGCAGCTTCATCATTTAACTTGATCAGGCTTGCATACGTTTCAGTAATGGTCTCATCATCGGTACAGAGGCTTTCATTCTTGTTCCTAATTGTGATGGTATATAAATCTTGCAGCTCTTTTTCCTTCAGTGCTGACCAAAGATAGTTCGTTCTTCGTGTCACAGCTCTAGTAGTTTGCAAAATTAATCTGAGTTATGCTGTGACAACTCGATGATGAGAGCCAACAGTACTGAAAGTGTTGTACACCTGGCAGTTGTGTATAGAATTCCCCCATTTCCTGTTCACCATAATATAATCAACCTGAGTTTTACTGCCACTCTTATAATATATATGTAAGTATATATATATGTAAGTCCAGAGTTTGGTGGGTTTCTTTTGAAGCTTGCGCTTGTTACAAACAGATTTGTTTCCTGGATAAAATTATTTACCAATTTACTATTGGTATTTGATGATTGATGGTATGAATATCTAGCGATGTTTTTGTCAAGGTGTGCATGGAAGTCTCATATTACTACAAGGAAATTGTGCTTTGAAACTTCTTTTAAAGAAGCCGCAAGTTGTTCATAATTTTCTCTCACTGCCTCCTCACCCTCTATAGGTCAGTAATGAACTATAGTAGTGAATGATGGATTTCCACTAAAGGTTGCTATTATTACTCTAGAGTTCCATTTAATCACGTTTGCAAGCGTGTCTGCTGCTGTCCTGTTGACCATGAGACCCACTCCCCCTGTTGCAGCATTTCGGGAATTCACCATGCTGATGTTGTGATCAGTATGCCACCATCAAATGTATTATACACTAAATCACTATCATCTTTCATGTGTACGATTTTGTGATCTACAATTGCTAGAACTGAAGTAGATTATTTTTGGAAACAGTTTTCTAGTTCTTTTCTCTTACTTTCTAGTCTTAATGTTCTTGAATTGAATGCTGCCACATAATTGTACTACTTTCAGCTTAGCAGTCTGTCTTTAGCATTGCTGTTTCTATCATGAATTCCTCCCTCCCCGATCGGGTTTGGAGGAACACATTCGTCATTCCCTTGTTTGTTCCCAGAGCATGCAGCTTGCATCAGGCATTTTGAACTAGGGCCGCACCTAGGAGGTTTTCATATCAGTTTCGATTGTTGTTGCTATCAAGGGTGGCTACTCCGCTTGTAGCTGCAGTTCCCAGCTAACTAGGGATTTTCAGTCTTTTCGATTGTCCTATATGGATCATCTGCATAACACCTGCTAGGTAGGATCCAGAACTCTGGTCTGTTAGATGCCGCATCCTATCTAATCCGACACCCTGCTACCGATGTCTTCCTCGTTATCCTGATATGGGTGGCGAAACAGGTACTATGCTTTGCCAAAGGACAACCCATGATTTTTGTCCGCCGCTGCTTATAGGTTATTTAGAGCTAACCTCCATTGCTAAAGGTCGTTCCCCGGTCCTCAGCCTGGGGAGCCGGAGGATTGGCGTTGTCTTACTTCACTCGTTCATTCCATTGTCCCTTTGAAACGTCAGCTATAAGCAACCAAGGTGTCCTTCCCAATGCATCTTTTTTGCTTTATTTCAAAACATAGGATGAGAATGTGCTCCAGCATGCCAACGCAAGTATCCTCGTTGGCCCAGTGGTACTCTGAGGAAGACTGGCTTGACCGGTCGAAATGTAAGTCTCCAACAATGCTTTATACAATTTAGTGCTACTATTCATTTTAGCCTGATATCTTGTCTAATGTTCAGTTGTTTTGTGTCTGAGTGGCGTGAAAATCTTCAGGAAAATTGAATTTTGGCAGACTTAAATTTGTAGCATCATAACAAAATGATAGTATTGCACCTGAAAGTGTTGTTATTGATTAAGCAAGGTTCGTTTACGGATTTAAGTTATGAATATAACGTTGCGATTTTTCGATTTCACTGTAATTTTTCACACTGTAAGTGGGCGAAAATTAAGGGAATTAAGGTAACCGGGATTTGAACTCGAAGCACAATATACTGTTACTGTGCTATGTTGCCCTGCAAATTGAAGTATAATGACCTTGGCAAAACATACTAATTCTAAACTACCCATTAAAGTTCTACTACCTAGTTAAGTTACAAGAAACCTTGCACTTAATGTAATTGATTAAACGCAAAAGATTTATATGATATCTCACTAAGAGCGTAGAATGTATTTGAAACGAGTGCGAAGCGAGGAAGGGTAGCCAAAGGGATGATAGAGATATGGAAATGCTTGAAAACCCAGACTTTGCAAAATTTCATATGGATGGCGGTTCCGTATAATAGGCTGAGCTAGATCTGCCTAGAATCCGTCCACATCAAAGCAAGGAACCCGTTGCTTTTCAGACAAACGAATTCATCCTCGCATTACGCCTTTTCGGTTATCCATTCAGTTTCCACAGACACTAATTGGTTAATACAACACCAATCCGGCAGTCAGAGTTCTGATCGGCTACTTTTAAAACACAGTTAGGTACAAGTTTCATTGATTTCTTCTAAATTTCAATTCTGACGATTTTGTACTCGGGAGCGTGATACGAAAAGCTTTTGAAGTTTTATTGTTTTGTACCAGTAACAAATTTTTTGGATATGGAAACCGAGTGCAAATCTCTGTAATTCCAATTTCTGTATCATTTATCCATCACATGCAAAAATTAGTATCTTGCAACAAAGATCAGTTAGATTTGATCAGATAAAAACCTAATCTTGTCGTGATTGAATGATTTCATCGCCAAAGCAGGCAAATCTGCATAAGTCAACCCTCCTTACTACAACATTTACCCATTTACGAAAAATCATAGGAATTTCTCAAAACTCTATTTAGCAGAAATTTGTATCTCCTATAGAAAAAGGTTCCTAGCAAAGAAGAAGCATGTTTCCAAAATACATACCAACAGATAGATTGCTACCGAGTGAACTGGCAATGCAACATCCTCAGCTTTACTCTCTTCTGAGTGTCAGCTTTGTACTCATATAAAAATCACTTATGTACCCCAATTTAAAGATAAAGGTTAGTATAAGTAGTGTTTTCAACACACTTACTCAAAGGTTGAAGAACTAACAAGAATTTGCTCAGGACCAGTCTGCAGTTTCTCTGCAGTGGCCAAATGTTGAGTTAGGCGTAACGCTCTGGTCTGTAAATTAAACACTATACACCAAACTCTAATTTAATTTTAACTAAAAAGCAATTTTTAATATTTAGAGAAAACAGTTTAACATGACACACTTTGATGCAAAGTCACTTTTCACACTTGCACTATATAAGGCTGTAAAATGCCTAATTCTGGCCCGTGAAATGCCTAATTATGTCCTATGAAATGCAAAAATCTGATCTGTAAATATCATATATAACCATTAAAACGTAGAGACAACACAAGTAGTGATTCTACAATACAATTTAACATAAACTATTAAAAACTTTACTTTAGACCTAGCCTAAACTTTTTGTTCCAGACCCTTGTACTGAAATGGTGATAAAACTTTTTCGCCAAAGTCGGGGAATAGTGGAACTTTAGCATGTTATTTAGCATAAATTTGCGCCCCTAATGGTACAAAAACTTGTCTTGATATCAATTTGACTGCGCTATTCGCTAAGGAGGACGAAATCTGGGCTGCTAGTAGGAGAAGCGATATCGATAGACTCCTATTCCATCGCCAAGGAGGAGGTAGTCTAAGCTACTAGTAGGAAGAACAATACTGACATACTCTTTTTCTATCGCTAGGGGGGAGGGGGACGGGGAGGGGGAGACAGACGTAGGATCCTTGTTGATAAGGTAGAAGGGAGATTCATGATGTCCTGGCGGTCTCTACGTGAAAATAAGACCAAGAGACCTGTCACGTATCTAATATTGAAAGTGCTCTTAGGAGAGTCGAAAGTGATAGATCTTTGCTCCTCAGGTAATCTGCTAGTAGGAGAAATAAGATAGGGAAGAAGAGTTTCTATCGTTAGGCTGTTTGTAAGTAGTTAGTTGTTGAGAACCTAATCTAGCAGCTAAGCTAAACATAGGGGAAACAAGATGGAAAGGTCCCCCTCTGATTAATAAGTTTCTAGCGATAAAAGGAAGATGGACAGACCCCTTTTTCACAGGGTGGCTGCCAGTAGGCAAAGTTTTATCATATGTCCAAGTACTGTATTCTTTATAAACCAGTTTCTTATCATAAGGTAAGTATACTCGGCTATCGTCATGATTTACTAAATATGATTTCCGTGAAATTCACCGAATTAAAATACCAATGCTTTGTAAAAACTGTCAATTTCAGAAAAGAATTCCTTGGGTTAAATTTTCAGAAGAAAAACATCTATGAAATACTAACTTATACAGACATTAGTGCCAGAAGTGGTTCAATACCCGGTAGGTGACGATGCCTTAAAAATTCATTTTCAACTTTAACAGTTCTAACCTTTTTTTAATTAAAATATATTCAGACCTTGATGACTTATTTCTTGAGAACTTTATCAGAAAATCCTTTTACTTTCTTACATTCAATTTTTTATTTCTTTTCGGAATGATTCTCTTGAAATGTTTTTCAATACCATCATCCTGTGAGATATACTTTTGTCCATCATAGTAATCGATTCTGAGCGTAAATCTATCTTGAAGAATTCCGCTTATTTACCAAATGCGATTTTCAGCTCATTAACTTTAATCTCTAAATTTCTAGACCCATTTGGTTTCCATTTACGTTATTCGTAGAATTAGCAAGTCAACAATTTTATTTGTTCACGTGAAGGGGTCAAAAAGCGTGCGATAAGAAGGCGCGCACGTGTAACGTCTGTGCAAACATTTCATGAGGCACATACGATTTTCTTTTGATTTAAGCATGTACGCACGCGTATTTTCATTTGCGATCCGGTTACTTGTAACATGGTTCTATTTGCTCTTTATTACATAACTTTAGGTACCATATAGCACAACACAAACTTTACTTGTATCTTGATTTTGTATTAAAGAGACTTAATGGAAAACCTATAGTGGAGGAAAGATTTTTAAGCTTTAATTTCACCGTATTGTTTCTGCGTTGTTATCCAAGAAATTCTTGTGCTAAAAAGTATTTCTATATCCTTGAGTGTGCACAAGTTCCTGAGGAAAATTTAACTATTGAAAGAGCAAGCCTTGGTACTTGGAAACGCTTTCACAGAGGGACGCCTGTTTTGAATAGGCTGACTGTTGTTTATTGCTAAGTTAAAAGATTATCTGCGGAACATGACAGTCTGTCCGTACCTAAGAATGTAAAGAAGCAAAAAGACCATCGTCACCAAATAACAAACTAAAACAAAGAGGACTGCATATTTCATTCCATTTCTAACGCTTCAATCGTATCTCATCCCAGTCGAGTCTTATTTACAAGAAAATCATCTGATATATATGTAAGTTAAAGATCTAAATTTACAATCGCGGTTTTCTTTGATACTTGGTGACGGTTTTACAGACAACCAGCGTTAGGCAGTTGTTTCGCAACTCATGTTTCTTTCCCATGAAATTGTGTTCGTTTCATTGATATTTTCCTGCAAGTTATGGAAATTGAGAATTCTGTATCTCCTTTCGTCTGCACTTTAACGAAAAGATGTCCAGTGGCGTGTTTTAGGGGTAGGCAGTTGGCCCATGCTCCACTTCAGAGTTCTTTAAAATTTACATTTCACAAAAATCATAAATTTTGGATACCAGGCTTCATTTATTGCTATAAATTAGCATTTAAGGCAGCGACTTTTTAAAACTCTTGGGAAGACCCCCGATACCCTACACAAAATATTGCCTTTGCCCTTCTACATTTGATACCCCCCCGTGCGTCACTGAATATTAAGTATCGATACAGGAAGAGAAGGGATCCGATTGATTGCAAAAACATGTTTTTAACAAGTTGTCTAATCGATTTCAATAATCTTTGAGGCCAGAATATGGCGACGATTCGTACATTTCTCAGGGAAAGAAGCATATGTATTGTCAGAGATAATCTCTGGTATTGTCAAACTTCCTCAAGTATCAATTTTTGACGTACTCAGATTTTGAATCTTTCAAATCTTTCATTGACCAGCTGAATTTCTCCGATAACATCTTTATTTCAAGAAACTATTTTTGATTTAGAAACAAGCTTTTAATGCTATAACTTGCTCTTCTGGATAACGAGGAGATCTGGTAATGCAGTGCTAACTCAATCTAATCATGGAAGAACACAGAAGTGTATACCCATGATGCTATTTATTGTGAGAAGTGTCTGGGGGAATACAATATTTAAAAGAGTTTTAATCAACTTTAACACATTTAAATATCAAAATTTGAGACTAACATTGGAGAACATTTGTGTTTTTATGTTCTCTTTTCATTTTTGATCCAGAATCCATCCCGAGGGATTTTATTCCGATTATTGTGATTACAAAACAGGAGGATTCCTCTCCTCATTTATGAAGACAATTTAGTTTTACCGCCCCCTTGCAGAAGATGGTTTATATTATTATTTGTAAAAACAACCATAAGAAATTTGTGTAAAGAATGTAGGCAACTCTGTTGAAATTTCAAACAAAAGCAAGTTACCGCAACAAGGAAGAGGAAGTAAGATTACTATGTGATCATCTGCTCTCTACGAGATCTACGTTTAAAAAGCATTTCCGTTCTCCGCATGTGCGGCTGAAAAAGTCATCTGTGTACTTCTCGGTGAGAGTACGCGCGACTTGAACGAGAAGATCGTGTTAAAAGCACCTCTGATACCAGTTGCAGTCGCAATAGCTTTCCACACACGCTTTCAAACCGATTTAACCTCATCTACGCCCTCATCAATTGTTCAAAACTTGTTGCGGTTTCTCTCCAAATCGGACATTGCTGAAAGGTGTCCGAAGTATTCATGTTTTTTAATTTTTTAAAAAAAACCGGAGCTCAATCTGACTCCAGAATTTGGTAAACTCATTGATCAGGTAAACATTCATACGGTTGCTCAAGAATATAAACAATCGAAACAAAATCTGATTGGTTGAACGGCACTTCTTTAGTGATTGGCTCTTTGTTGGTTGTTATGAACAGCAAGGGTTTCGCGATGCCTCATTTCCCGCATAATCAGGCGCCCATGTGCATTTCTTCTCAATCTGGGCGCCTAAAAACGCAACCTGCTTCCAATATTTGGCTATTTTTTCTCTGATTTAGGCTAGATTTGTTTCCTTGGAACAAATGTATCATATTTGGGCTAGAAGTACAGACCAGGATTTGACTTCACGACTTAGCCAGGATTCTCAGAGGAATCAACGCGTGGCGAAGGAACTTTTAAATTTAATCAAGTTGACTTTACTCAGTACTTTGTAGATATTACCTGAAATTTACTGATAAGGGAAGACATTGAAGTGTTTTACTAGAACGTTGGTTGCAAATCTGAAGCAATGCTAAGGAGAAAAGACCCGAAAAAGGTAAGATATTATCACTTCGTTCATGATGGGTCCCCGCTAAACAATCTTAAACTCATCGAAAAGTTTTTCTTATCTCGGGATTAATGTTACTGGATGCAGGAATCTGGGATATGTAGCGTAATGAAACAGGTCCGATATCTTCTTTTCTGCATAAGTAGAGAGTTCTGTGTTTTTCTTTATTTAACGATTGTTATGCACCTTGATCACAACTGTTTGACTGACCTCATTTGATAACACTTATGATGGTTTTGTGCATAAGGCTCGTGTTAAGATAGAGGTGTCCTTGGCATGCTCACTTGATGACCTTGAAATTTTACTTTTATTGTAGATTTAATTACATGAGCTTCATTAGGCAGATTTCCGGTGGCGGTAGCCAATTTTAGGGTAATCAGAGTCGTCATCTGTCGTGAAGTTCCACACTGTGGATCCTTGAAGTTTTTAATCAACACAGAAGGGAAATTGACAGATTAGGAAGTTTACTGTACACACAAAATGTCACCTCGTTTGTAAAACCATCACGGGTACTTACGTGTTATTTTCATTGCTTTAATGTATAGCTTAAGTTAACCAATGTCTACTTAGCAGTGGCTTTGTCAGTCAGCTGTGGTGATTGCAAAATTTATGGCTTTGTACGCCATAGGAAAGAAAGAGGAGATAATGTCTATTCTTGTCCGTGCGGTTTTATAAATAGCGCTGAGGGAGGGAGGGCAGGGGCTTTAGCGGTGCCCCTCAGGGTCCGACAAAGATATTTTTATCGGTCAGCCCATTTAGCGATCTCATCTTCCAGAACAGTTAGCTAAGCCAGATCATTAAATGAACTAAAGCTACCCTCCTACTTCAGAAATTACAATCCTGTGCCATGTGAAAGTCAGACACTTCCTAGTCAGGATTTATTAATGCAACATATGATCAGGCGTGTGATGGGAAAATTTTTAACTTTCAGGAAATATTTGACCTGTAGTGTAAGCCACTGTAGATTTTAAGTCTTTGATCTTCCTTGACACCTGAGGCGCCAAGTGATATCACGAAGGAAGAGTTTTAGGTCATGTCGACCATTCTTTTCCTTCAGCTTTTTGCGTAAGTCTTTCCAAAGAACGCATTCCTTGGATATTTCCAGCAGGTCATTCTAGGGGACTGAGAATATATTTGGTTGCTAGGAAAAGGGTTGTCTTAAACTGGGACCCCCGTTATAGCAGTTTGTTGGTGGGCATGGATAAATCATAACCACGAATTACTTTCTAGCTTCTTTTTTCGAAATCAACTCAACCTTCCCACTCAGTACAGCCCACTAAACGGCGAATACAAATTAATTCAACACCTGATATTATCGTTCTATAAGGTTAATTGACAGGATACTGGGCTTTTAATTTGCCTGCTTGTATTTCTGGACGAGTCTAGTTAGGTATTCCTGGGCAAGACAGGTGCATTTCCGTGATTTTTATTCCAACTTCTTTTCCATGGTCGTTCAGAACATTTCAGATTACAACAAGACATTCCAGCTGATTTCAGGTGGTCAATTATGGGCTTAGTACACCATCTTGGGATTACATCAGCATGTTAGGTCATGTGCAAAAGATGCAAAGCAGTCAGGAAAGCAGCTGAGTTATGAACCTAAAGATAGTGTGAATAGTGCTGCCTGCGTTGATGTAGCTATAGTCACAATTATGTAAGCAATATTTAAAAAACACATGTAACTTTCAAATGTATAATATATAAAAATAAATATCATATTTAAACACAAAATCTGACCTCCTCCTTTAGTGCAAATATGCTCTTAATACATATAAATATGTAGGTCAATTCCAATACATATATCAATATATAAGCCTAAATAAGATACAATGCTTGTAAAACATATATAAAGTATCAATAAAGAAACAGTCCCATATTGACATTTTGAAATGATGTTTTATCAAAGCATGAAGATTTCTTGCAAAACATTAATATAACTATGTTTTTTTCTTTGACCTATAAATATGTATGGAAATCAGAGTGATATGAATAATGTTTATTAGTATATGTAGATGTGCAGTATATCAGTAGGCCTACTCAGGACAATACCTACCACCATAGAATTTATGTATACATATTTGCCTCTTTTGTACTGAGCTCTTCAATGTGATGGTCATGAGCATATTTGACACAATCAACAAAAATACTCAAGAAAGTAAGTATTTAGGAATGGATTGTCATCTTTTTTGAATGGTAGAGGCATAATACTGAAGAACAGATCAAATGTTCACAGTTGCCAAGTGTGGATTGGGGTACACCAAGGCTCTGCTCTCAATTAGCTGTTGTTGATAATAACCCTAGAGGTGCTATTTTAGGATTGTAGAAAAGGATGTCCATTTAAACAGCCCTGTAGACAGAAATGGCCCAGTGATAATTGGTGATGACCCATACCAGCTTGAAGTTAGATTATCCACATAGAAGAGAAACATGTTCAAGGTCCATCTTGGCAAGGCACAAAATAAGTGCTTTTAGGTCAGGGTTTCAATCTTTGAAGGACTTGATTGATGAATATCATGTGGAGTGTTTAGAAGAGAAACTGTTTAATGATTGAAAAATATACTCCAGTTGCACATATTGGGTGCATCACTGTTGAGAACCTAAGGTCACACCCAAGTTGACAGGGAGCCAGAAAACAAACAGTCAGTTGTCTGACACAACAATCACAGTACTTAGGAATATACAGTCAGCTCAGGAGGACCCTGGATCTCAAAGGCAGTTAGTATCTTAAAGTTGCAAGGCTACATGATCTATGGACCTGACACCGAAATTGAATCTTGTAATGAGTCAGTCATTATGGTGACCTTTTCCCATTTTGTTGTTGTTGATTCTTATGAATTGGCCATCACAACTGGTGTTGGCTGTGCTTGAAGCAGGTCTAAGAATTGCTACCATTTCACACAAAATTCTTCTTATGTTTATGTCAGTGATTCTCAGCCTTTCCAGAAAATTAAAAGTTAGTTTTCTCTCCTAATGGATAAGGAGTGCAGCTACGTAAATGTTGTCCATATTTTTTGCCAAAAGCCTTTGATGGAACACATGAAATTATTATCCAATATTGTTTTGTGTATCAAATATGAAATTGCAACCAGAAGCATAGCTTTGTTACTGCTATATTTGGCAGTTTTGTAAGTGGAGTGTAGGACCAATCACTGGCCAATAATCCACTTGCTCCTGAGGATAAAAATGCCATTTCAACATTTATTAGGGTTTCATTTTGGTTGTTATGGCAAGAAAAGGGAAGTGTCATTATTTTGTTTGTTTGAAAGATATCTTCATGATGAAGTGGGAGCATCACTGTATTCACTTAAGTCAAGTATAGCTTCATGAAGGCAAGACACATAGTTCAGGCAACCTTCTTTGCAAAACTCAAGACTGTATTTACAGGAGCCTTACATAGATCTGGAAGTTTGATGATGCATCCCAAATTGATTAACTTTCATCTCTGGGTAGACTTTTGTCTCAGAATAGCCTTTTTCAAAGTGTATAGTGATTAAAATCAAATACTGCAATCCTCTATTAAAATTGGCTCCTGTGGACCCAGTCACACAAGCCCATGAGTGTTGCAATCTTGAAATAAGATTTCCTCACTGTGATTATCAAAGCAGCCTCAAAACATAAACAGATTACTGGAGGTGGGCTGTTGGAAGTTT
Organism: Carybdea cf. marsupialis auct. non (Linnaeus, 1758); assembly: GCA_010016065.2. Lineage (NCBI taxonomy): Eukaryota > Metazoa > Cnidaria > Cubozoa > Carybdeida > Carybdeidae > Carybdea > Carybdea cf. marsupialis auct. non (Linnaeus, 1758). Next base: position 2,754 of record JAAAKL020002325.1, on the reverse strand, counting down.
CACAAGGTCAAGCTGAAATTTACTGATCATCAGAAATGGCCCATGAAAAAGTTATTAAATAAGTTGGTTTCCATGTTGTTTCAATGATTGTAACATGGAAACTTGTAACAATGATAGTTCTTATGTCAAGCTTCTGCTAGAAGTAGAACAATCTGTAAACTTTAGATTATGTGCTTGCTCATATTTTGAATCATGTGTTAACAATGAATACAGCTACTTCTTTTAAAATCAAGCCATTTCAATCTTTGAGTATCAAAGATTTGAGGTTTGATGCTTAGGCCCAAATAAACCTAGTTTATCTAATGCTTCACCCCCTAACTGGAGCTTTCACTTTGCATGGTACAAAGGGTTTGATTGGACTACAGCTTGCCCAGACCTTGCATGAGCTTTCAGTTTACTTTGCCTAGTATTTCACTGTTATACCAATATGAAAATTCTATACTGGTGATGATAGTAAGTAAGTAAGTAAGTAAGTAAGTAAGTAAGTAAGTAAGTAAGTAAGACAGTCAATGAACTGGAGATATTGGGCAGCTGAGAATGTTTACTCAAAAAGATGATTGAAAATCTATTTGAATTCTTTCCAGTAAATAACTCTTTATTGCATTTGATTCTATTGCTATTTTTATACCTTATGTTAGAGTTGCATTTAGTCTTAGTTTTTTTAATGAATGGCTTCAGCCTCCCAGAGCTTCAAGGCCACCATCCACCACTGGTGTATACATAGGTATCAACAGTTTATTAACATGTTTCTTCAGTTTTTATAGATCATCAAACATTTGCAACTTGTTACTGATGTTTTAAATTATAAGTTTTAAGTAACATGAAACTCTTGATCTGTTGTCTTTGATTCTGGTTATGATATTTGTCATGCTCAAGTTTTATGCCATGACAATTACAAAAAGTTTATGCAATAATGCACATATGTACTGGTGTCTGGAAAAGCTTCTAATTAGTGCAGATGAGCTTGGACATGATTTAGTTGATGTCATACTTGATTGTTTGGTTTTGAAATCATCACAATAGCAGATGCTCAAGAAATCAATCTCCAGTCATGTTGCTTTGAAACTGCTCTGAAAGATTGATTTTAGAAGATCAGTAAATGCCAGAATAACAACTTAGGACATGGCCTTTAATGTTTCCAAGCTTGTGTTATAAGAAATGGATCAGTTATGGGGTAATAGAGGTCCCAATGGCTTTTTCTGTTTGCCTTGTTTGTTATTCATGCTTCCATTATGCTAATAAGAATCAGCTTTTTCATCAATCACTGTTGGCTATTTTTTCCGCCAAAAAAACCCCGTGAAGCTCGAGTATCGATGTCCCTCAAACAAAGCCTATTTTAAGCTGCTGATCTTCGACAACTTTGAGTATAAATGTTAATATTTCGCTATGGAGAAACGTTGTGCATGGGGTATGTGCAACACTGATGAGCTATATTCACATATGTTTAATGGAGCGTACTTTTTGCCCTTTCCTAAGGCAAAATTAAATGTAGAGAAATGTTTACGATGGATTAAAGCGTGCGGTCAATCTCGTCAGCAGCTCAATGTGAACAGGATAAACAAACCTAAATACGTATTATATAAGTGCGTGTGAAAGCTTTTCTTCTTACCTTACGAATTCTCACATATGCATAGTATAACCAATTTTCAGTTAATCTGCTACATGTTAAACTCACAATTAGCACTAATTATAAATGTGTCATGAAGTCCATAACACTTGCCCCTACTCCGTCATCGAATTGAAAAATGATCACGTTAAATATCGTAGTTATTGGAATTATTTCGTGCTTTCTGCTAATATCTTACAAAGACAAATGGGTCTCCATTGACAACCGTACTGCCCCTGGTTACCAATTGTTTCGGAAGGAGGGAGGGGATCAACATTCTCTCCCAATTTTTTAATAAATGCCTGTATAACCTTCATGTGTATCTTTTCATCTGTACCACTTAGCATCTCGTAGGTGAAAAAGGACCTACGGAGAAATATTCTGACCCTATACCAGCGGACGGAAGCTGTATAACAAAAATTAGGACAAAACGAGAGCGAGCTATCAACACCAACAAAACACTTTCGATCCTTGACGACGACCCAAGATGAGTGAAGCTAAGAGAATAATAGTTATAATATAAGACAGTTATAATAAGTATAAGAACTTATCCTTCTAGCAATACTCGAATTCCAGCAGAGACAACCATAGACAGAGCTAAGGACGGTTTTTCCCTAGGGTGAGAGGAGATGCAGATTTCAATTTTCAGAGCGTGACTGCAGCCAATAATTTTGAAGAACGAAAACGCCTAATTCTGGCTACATTTATATGTTTATGAGTCCTGCTGGGGAAAGTGTAAGTTAATGTTGCTTGACTCTACATATTTTGCTTTGTAGGCCTACATAAGTTACTGCGTAGCTGGAGAGAAATTGGGGAGAGGGGGAATTTTCATGTGGTCCAAATTTTGGGTGTGTTTATTCGTAATCTTGTCATTTACTAACAGCCTACAGGTTGTTCTACAAACAGTATACTTGACATGGAAATTTGCACAAGGAAACAAGGAAAAAGGAATCATAAGAGCTTGCTTCTCTTCACTAAGTTTTGCAACTTCTTGTAACCCATGTACATTCCCCATGGTCATGTACCTACCCCACTTTACTCGATTACCCCTATAATCGTGACTGTACCCATAGTACAACAATTGTTCTCACACTTATTGTTATGAACTAGTTTTGGCGTCAGCAAACTTACTATTCTTACATTTTACA
>JAAAKL020002324.1:3724-26551 GCA_010016065.2 Carybdea cf. marsupialis auct. non (Linnaeus, 1758) | reverse complement strand
AAAGAAAAAGAATTTGCAGTAAGGCCAAAAAGTTTTATCATTGAAAGTTAACATTTGCAGGTATCATAAATTGTCAAAAATGTTAAGCAGCATTTGCAAGAAGAGAAAAATAATTTGCAGTTATGACAATAGACTTTGTAAGAACAGACGTAACTTTTAAAGACGTGATAGTAGGTTTTCTAGAAAAAGAACGTTCAATTGGAGGGATAGAAATAAAGTATATTTGAATAAACGTAGGACTCGCAATATTTGAAGTATCATTGCTAGGAGTGACTGTAGCACTTGCAAGAAAACTCATTACATAGGTAGAATAGAAGTAAGATTTTGAGGTGTACAGTTTCAGTAATCGATTAACAAGTTAGTACAAAAATACGACTCACTGCAATGACAACTTGCATACATTCTATAACATTGACATTCATTCACGCATATTCCATATCTATCCCTTAACCGTTTAAATTGTAGATATGTACACTAACTATCTGACATGTTCCCAATCCGAAACAAGTACTTCAGAAATATGTGCCACCTTAGGCAAGCTTACTTTGACACGCTGATTTACAAGGCCTACCAAGGACAAGTTTTTGGTCATATAATCATTACATTTCCTCGTCATTGAACATTTCAAAAGTTCTTATTGCGTATCTAAATATATCTTCTAACTTAAAAAAAATGAGTTTTTAAATAAATTCGTTATTTATTATCCTACCTTTACAATTTCGAACCAACTAGCAGAATTTTAGGCAGAGACTTACGTATCAATTTAATCCGTTTCTGTGTAATATTTAAAGTAGCAATGGTAGCAAATCGTGTTCAAACGTTTAATATGTCAATCCGGACACCTTTTGCTTGGAGATGCTCTAACTTGCTCTCGCTTAATTGCAAAATCAGTGGGAAACACAAGGTAAACATCCTCTGCTACCTACACGTAAAATCATTCATTACTTACCTCTGAATAATCGATCATTGAATATTAATTAAATGCTGCGTGGTTGGTCACCTTAGAGTAAATACAATTTTCCACCTAACTCATATAATGGAAGTCATCCTTTTATACAATCCCAAACGCCTGCACGTGTTTTGGCAAGTTATTTATCATGTTTCATTCTCCCACATATTTACAACTGGTTCTACGTCAAACGGGACCGTCTGCGGTTTGCAGAACAGTGTTGACTAATTTGGTCATTACCTCTACCCCGACTAGAAGAATCTCTTTCTTCAAAATAAGATGGCATAACCTATAAACTCTCTCCACGAGTATATCAAACCATCTGCTTTGCTCTTTATTTTATGAGCCGACAAAACATTCGAAACCATTGGTCAGGTCCGAACAAACAATCTTTGACTTAAAAATTTGTTTAAGAACTGTGCAAGCATTCATCGACTGCCAGCATGTTTACTACAATAAAAAGGAAATCTGGAACCTCCTAGTATTAACTTGTCTCTGTTATCGACTGATTAATGTACTGTCAGCAGCAATTAAAAATTGTGAGGAATACAGGTAGTTTAGTTTGTTTACTTAAAATTTGAACAAAACGCCATAAGATTTATTGGGATAGACAATACTTAGAACTGCATTATTGCTTTGAAACAAGAGACGATAAGAAATTACACGAAAATTATTAGCTTGGAGGGACAACAAACAGCTATCCTTGTTTAAGCTATATACATGCCCTTGGCAAGTTTTGCTCAACGCACTGTCATTGCTCCATCAAAATATCGTCTACCTCCTTTAATGCTTTACTCATACCCTAAGTTTAAAGCACCATGGGCAAATGCTTTGGCAAACAACTTGGTGATAACTGTAAAATTCCAATTATATACCTTACTTGAGAAGACGCGGCTGCTAAACTTGGGATGGCGGGGAGCAAACTTGAGCTTGACTTCCTACCTTGATTTATAATACTAGGTAAATATTGTTTAAGTATCATAGGGGTGTCATGGGGTAATGTTTTAATTGATGATTACCAGATCTCATTAATACAAATTTATATTATATTTCTTTATTTTATTGCACTGAAAGATGATACTTGCTAAAATTATTGAAAATTATTGGATACAAGTGCGTCCTCTCCTGCAATCTCATGTACTAAATGTTAAATCAAGTTGATGTCCGATGGTAGATTTTAAATAACTCTGGAACATATTAAAATGTACAGGACAGTGGGATTAGTTAACTAACTGCGTAATGCAAACTATGAACACTGTGTTGTAAGCTTAAGGTAGAAATTTGGTTGCGTTTGGTCAAAATGCAGACACACATGTAGATGTTGATATAGACCGTTGCATTATCAGGTGCCTTAAATATTGAGCGTTCAAGTGGAAAGAGAAGACCTAAAGTTTTCCGCAGTTTGTTAAACGTGAGTTAGAATATATAAAATATAACAATCAACCGCGGTGAACAAGAATACAAGCAGACTAAAATTTTGAAAGCAAAAATGTTTTTTTAAAATATTAATCGAATTCTCATGCTACATTTCTGCATGGACTGGAACATGATTCTACTCTCTGAGTAGAGATTGTCGTGACGCATCTCGACTCCATTTATTTGCAATTATTAATAAAGAGTAGGCGTATCAGCACATTTCCATCGCGTGATCATTACACAATTTATAAATCTTGATTACCTTTGCATTTGTTTATGACCTAATTGTTAATTTTAGTAACTTATAATATGTATAAAAAGTTGTGATTTCTGTGTATAATTTAGAGCTCGCTAGCGCTTAATGCTGGACTTTTACAGTTTATTTGGTCCAATATCTTCATGACTCATGTAGTCTCATCTCTTTGACATTTTACTCGTCGATTATTCGGGATCTCGGCTGTCGTTAGGACAGAGATCATGAAAAACGTTCTCTGCTCTGAGGTTGCGTTTGTTGGTGATGGATCATACTGCTACTAAATGCTTATTGATGCTGATGACGTGAATGAAAAATGTAGCAGGAGTTTTTTCCTCTTTTTATTTTTGTGTAGTAAAACTTTTGTGATTTTGATCAATCAGTCATCATTCTTTAGTATCCTTCAAGTTAATAAATGGGGAGGGGCTAATGGCGACAAGAATATCGCGGAGAACGGTATCTAATCTAGCCATCATGAAGTGACAGATACACATAAGTTTCAGGATGGATATTGAATCGTGTTGCGATGAAGGATTGATGTCGATCACTAGTTGACTAGTTCTTGAATATGATATTTCCAGGATTCACACCCATTCACAAACGGCTCAAATCAAGTTTCACGTCAACTTTACATGAATTTGAATGATATCTCAATAAAATTCGATATTGTAAGGTAACGATTTTTAGGGTACATAATAAAAAGAAAAAAGAAGACAGAAGTAGAGAGAGAGAGGGAGAGAGATAAAGAATGAAAAATAGAAAAATAAAAAAAAGAAAGAAAGAAAAAGAGGTAATATTGAGAAAAAGGAAGAGACACAGAAGAAATGGAGAAAATATGGAAAACATAAAAGAAAGAATTCAGGGAGAGAGGGTGAGAGTCAAATGTGACAAGTAGAGAAAACTCATCAAAACAAGATAAAGTTACGCGTGCTTTGAATACTTGTTGGTTCTTGTGTTTGGATCGTATGAACGAATATCATAGAATATGAAAGTTGATTCAAGTTAAATTGTTTCAGGGAGTAAAGTCAGCACATAACGCTACAAGAGAAAGAAAAGTAGCAAGAAAAGAAAGAAAGAAAAGAAAAAAGAATATAAGAAAGAAAGAATGAAAGTTAAAGAACGGAAAACAAATGGAAAAAGAGGGAGAAAAGAAAAAAAGATAGAAAAAGAGACAGAAAGAAAGAAGGAAGAAATGAAGAAGGAAGAAAAAGTGAAGAAAGAAAGGGATGAGTAAGAACTAAAGAGAAAGACGGAGACTGAGATGAAGGGGATTTATTCTTGAAGTCGTAAAGTCGATCTGGACAGATAAAGTTGGAACCAAGCACCTGGAAATGATGCTCCCCTATGCCAACAAATAAGTTTAAAACAGAAGAAGAAGAAGAAGTAGAAGAAGAAGAATTGACAACTTCAAATTGTAACTTCGCTATTTCAATTCGTAAATTAAGGTTAGACAATAAATTCTCCAATGACTTGGGTGTATTTATTTGAACATTTACGTCTATCGTGTGCATCCAATCCAGTTAGACATTTTGCAAAATATTTTGAATTCCATACAGATATAATATGGTGTTACAGAACGTTAAAGGAAAATTTTCTTCGTTATAACATACGTTTTTAGATCGCCAATTGCTGATTGAAATGATCCAGAAGATCAAAAATTCAATATCCAATTTTCAATGTGAGTCCATGCCCTTAATTTGCAGACAATCTTTTTGTCTGTGAGTAAGAAATTTGTAAACAGTTTGAATAATTGAATAGCACTAGCCGAAACAAAGCAAATGCTGAAGTGAAATTGTTATACTGGAAGCTTTTGGTGGATAAGAGGGGTTAAGGCTTAGCAAACATTCTGCCGCGTTGTGAAATAACATTGCATCAAGCAGGCACTAGTTAATTTGATCCATCAGCCGTAATATACCACGTTTTTATTGCGGGTTTACTCGTATTGTGGCTATCTGTAAGGAAAAGTTTATATTCTTAAATAAAAGATGGTGAAACGCTGCGGCTGTTGCAATCTGAGATTTAAGAACTGACTACAAACTTGCCATAATACATCAGCCGATCTGAACAGCTGAACTAACCAATAAAGAAATTTCGTGTTATTTCCAGCACTTTTACTGCTCTGTCCATTCAACGGTTGTATATCATTGAGGGGGGGGGGGGGGAGACCAAGTCTCAAAAAACTGACCCAACAGTCTATCGTCCTTTTGTACTAAGAATACAAGATTATTACGTCTGTCTAAAATTTACACTGGTTATTTTTACCTCTTCGTGCAGTGTGTGAACGAAAAACCTCCTGCAGCAATTCAGACAGTGTTTTGCTGCTTTGTTGTTTTTCGGCATTTCTTGGCTTTTCATTGTTTTTGGTTTGTTGTTGTTCTTACTATCATCAATAATCGGTTATTGCTTTTTTACGGCATCTTGAAATTTTTTGAAATTTTTTTTCGTGTGTGTGTGAGGGGGGAAGGGGGCGCAAGGAGAGTGCCACTTTTTCTCTTATTGTTATTATTGTTATCGCAATGCAATTACTAAGGTAGATGAATACATGAAAATTATGTTATTATTGCGTTCAATTGTACTGCTTACCTCAAGCCATCTAGGATAATCTAAAAACATCAAAGTGAAATAAAAGGAAGTATCTATGATGCGTGAAACAGGACGTTTGTTATAGAGTCATCGACTTACAATTTCCTGTGCTCATGAACTACATCTTTAATTTATGTTGTAGCAAGACAACATTCAACTTTTCTAGAATCTGCTAACTATAGACATGATCATCCTACGTCTTCAAGCCGTACAAACGTCTTATACTCACTGATCTCTAAAAGTAGACTTGATCGAGCTTCCCATTGTTTCCAACTACGAAAAAGTGTAGCCACGAGACTGGCCCCCATTAGTCAAAATAGCGCGGGAAAGTCCGCCATGTTGTGCAACATTGTTTATAAGCTTTGCGTGATGGGGACTGAAATGGCGCCCAACGACTGACCTCACTTTCAGACGGAAGATGCTCGATCCAGTGTTTTTAGAGATCAGTGCTTATACTCCGTGAGTAAGGTCAGGTCAATGATCTTTCTGACAGGTAGCAACATTCTCCAAAGATTTTAACTTCTAATATGCATTCTGTCGTTAAAGCTACCGTCAACACCTGTATATAGCAAAGAGCTTTATAGACTTGGTTCATATAAATGAATTTTGATGAAAAATCTTTTATCATAATATATGAATGCTAATCCCAATTGCATAAGACCCGTTTGTTGTGGCGTCACATTCGAAATTAAAGAATTGGCTGCGAGAATGAATATATGCATGATTGTAGACGATAAAACAAATTGGATAAAATATAATATATGGTCACTGGAGATCCTAACTATTGCATGAATGAGGAGCCTGTACAACACTCTGCGAGATTATTCTAAAAGCCATTTTATCACTGAGAGTTTATGTTTACTATTTCCTTGGTGACGTTGCCTAGATGCGCAGGAAATCCATTGTTCCGGCAAGCCGACAACGTAATTTATCCGTTTAACAAAAAATCTTATGCAAGAAATTGGCCATCCCGTGCATTATGCTACTACCACTACCAAATGTTAAGTAACTCAGCTACTTGACAAGTTGGCAAAGCAGCTTGGGCTAAGTGTGGAGTGTGAAACATAGTCTAGCTGTCTTGTAAATCTCATCATGTGGATACACAAGTACACAAGATACAAAAAAATATACGGTATTGCTGCACTACAAACTACAGTAATAACCAGAAAGGAGGTTCTCAGCTACACTTTAGTCGACTTACGTAATGGTAGACACGACATTGCAACAGCTAAAACATCAACTCAACTCAGTGCCTACACACTACCAACACCACCCTGTAATGAACCCACTTGCTAATGAATCTCATCCTTTAATGAACCTCAACTTAGAATTAAATTTATCGGCCACAGGCGCCGACTACGTGGGGGCTTTGGGCTCCGTCCCCCCTAGAAATGCTACGTGGGAGCTCAACCCCCACTTTTGTTTAGGCAAGCCGGTCTTATTGTCTTCAACTTGCTATTCAGTATTTGGAAGGTATATCGTTTTCGTCAATTGTCATGAGTGCTTTCCTACTTTCCACACTTCAATGTTGATTAACTGTCAAGTACGGATGTCGAAGTCTTCGTTCGCAAAAAAACATTATAAATTGCTGTCAAATTCAGCAAAAGTGCACCACAGTACTGACAGACAACTGTCTTTGAAACAAAAACATTTATTTTCAGATTTAATTTAAATGAAAGTGCTTCGAAACTTCACCGAGCATCAAAGTGAGCCTTTTCGTTAGTATACGATGAATAAATTTCTTATACGAAGAGATAACACTAGGAAAGGATGTACCGGTTATTTAAAAATTTTCATGTTTGAGCCCCACTATGGAAAATTAAAACTCGGCACCTATGCTTCATCCTTTTATGAAGATCGACCTCTAATAAACACCTACCCCTAATGAATGCTGCTGCTTCAAATTTGAAGTTTAAGTGGAAGAAATACTTCTGATGACAGCGTATGACAAAAATGAAGGTTTGAACCCGTCATCATTAAGTGAAACACTTTTTTAAATTTTCGTTTCCTTAGGTCCAAAAAATGCAAAACTAGCAATTTATATTATAAGCTTATAATTTGGAGATCGAGCCCACTCTGTAAAGAACGTGTGGTGACTAATAGTTGTTATTGGTATAGTAACATAGATAATACCATAGAAATGTAGACTAATTACCTCTAACGTCATTTCCTAATTATGGTTCCTTTTTTCTTTGTAAAATATATTCATCTTTCTTGTAAATCACCAGTTGCTAGACACATTCGACTTGACTTCAACTTGATGCTGTTCGTAGTGATTTTTGTCGTGTGACTTATGCCACTACATGTATTTAACAGCTCATTCTACCATTGCTGCCGCGAAGTCATAATTATAGGAGATCAAAACATCCTCCTATTCATGCAATTACTGCCTGTCCATTCATCACACTGATGTCCTTCACAAATCCTTCTGCAACCATCAGCAAATATGAGACGTTACAGAGAGTGTCAATAAATAACTGATTCACTTGGATTCTCAAACGACACAAGAGACGCTCTAAACATTCTACCCTCCCTTTTTGGTGGGTTTCAATCCCTATTTTACCCAAAATTAGTCTCTTACAGTTTTACTCGTGCAATCTATGTCGTCAAATGTTTAGGAACAGGAACCTCGTGGGATGATCTGTAGTAAACGTGTTGGCGGGGCCCCTTCATCTGGACGTGGTAACATGGCACCGGTGTCAATAGCTACCTTTCGAACTAAGACTCATCCTCTCTCTTTAAATAGATCCAGAACGATGCACTCTCTGTTATTTCCTGTGCATTTTTAACAAACTACCTTATCTCTGGGTTCGTGCAGCATATTAAAGCAAACTCGGTCAGTTGAGCTTTGATTTGACTCGAGAAAAATTAGCTAACGCCACCCAGCAACTTTATGAACGACGTTTTCTACTGTGCTACGTAGTATCAATACATAATTTAAGTCTTAAATTGGTGATTTGGTGATTCTGTCTGCCCAACAGAAGTTTGTCCAGTTTCGCAAAACTTCCTTCGCCTCGGGGTATTAACGTCCTTTGTGAATGACCCAATTTTTTTCATGACTAGCACTACTTTGTAGGCAATATTCCGAAAATTATGCGAAGGAATTCGTCCACTCCAACTAAAAGATCTACTTTCAGCCGAAACATTTAAACCTATTTCTGTAGGTAGGATACTTCCTGCCATTTCAGGTAGAAAATAACAACCAATAGCCAAATCTTTACGAATCTGTGTGCAATCTACCCGGTGTTGCTTTCATTTATGTAGTTATAGAACCTAATTACGTCATTGTTTCACGTGACCAAAAATTCCGGCGTGCCATATTATCAAATTTGTTTTAAGATCTATATATCATACATCATCTAAAAGATGCAAGCAAACGGAGTTTGATAAAGGAGCATTTGAAAGAGTTATTATAGTATTAGTTTTTCACATGTTTAAAAAAACATGACCTTGGTATGAAACCGCGCCTTCCCTTAACACCTAATAAATACCAGCATAAACGTACGATTTTGTGACGAGTGACTCGCGTCATCAATAATTATTTCATTTCAGTGCATAATCTTTTGTCAATGAGCTTCATGACGCGCAGGGGAAGCAAAACACCTATTAAACAAATGCGAGGCTACCTACGATCCTATACTATTATGATTAAAATGCAATTTCTACGGGGGAATAAAAATATGCCATTTCTGTCAACCTAAATCAGACGAACTAAGTATTTAGGTCGTTTGTTTAGATCCTCAGTGTGGATACGGTGCACGATCTAGGAGATACGTTATGTGACTTGAGGTCGTACGTGTAGAAACGTTGTGTAGACGATGTCCAAGAGGGTTCAAGCGATTATCTTTTAGTCTAATCAAGACGCAGAGAGCAAAGCAGGGAGCCATTCTCGCCGAGTAAACGAGTGAGAAGAGTTTCATCAAAACAAAGGAAAAACAAATAGCGACAGCAATATTTTTCAACTGCGCCATCAATGAATGTGCATCACTAAAATAATGTGTCAATTACGGAAATTGGCTCGTCAACATAGGTCGTCCCGTATCCACAAGAACTCACTTAAATTTAGGTCGACCTAACTCGACTTAGTGCGTCTCGTTGGACGAACCAAATTCGACGATCTAAATCAGTAAATTTTTAGATCGTCTCCGTTTCCACACTGACGATCTAAAGCGACGAACTGAACCTTGGGTCGTCTCGTATTTAGATCGTCGTTTTAGATCGACAGTGTGGAAACATAAGGTAAAGTATAAGGGTATTAAGGCATCTGTGAGGAACCAATAAAAAACACTGTATAAAAGTAACTACTTCTTTGGCAGTTGAACTAAGCCATCGTTTTCGTAACCAAAAAAATCACAGTTTACAGCCTAGATGGAAACATCATAGGAATATACCTATAAATTTAGAATCAACACATTAAATAGATGTTAATACAAGATTATTTACAGTTCATATAAATTACAAGTCGTTATAATGTTGTCAATGCGCTACACAATCAATATCTGGGCTGAGGGGTGAATCACTCTTAAGAAAGGTGTACGTGATTTTTTGATTTTTTAAGTTTTTAATTGATTTTTTTATTTGTCTTTGATTTTTTGATATTTTTCTAATTTTTCCCATGATTGTTTTTATTTGTCTTTGATTTTTTCTAATTTTTATTTTTCTATTGATTTTTTCATTTTTTCTATGATTTTTTAAATTTTTTTTACCTTATTTTCATGAGATGCGTACGTGATCTTTTCGAGTCGTTTACCCCTCGATCTGGGCTCTCCGAGAAATTATGCACCTAAATGCGTAAGGCGACGTTCATCTATCGAGATTTGCAGAATGACGGATATTGGGATGATTATGACGTAGTTTGCAAGGTTCCTTTGTAAAAGGACTCAAAAACAAATTCAAGAGTTCACTGCATGCGCAACACTCGCAACACAGTTTTCTTACCCTATTCCACCGCATTACCACCTTTCTGAAAGTAAATTGTTTAAATTCACAAATTTGCATCATCACTTAATGAACATACTAATCATAGAATTATTTTTTAGAAGAGAGGGTTTGAAATATAAGTTTGAATAGACACTAGAGAAATAGAACGATATGTTACCAATGGGATTTAATCTTATAGTATTATTTGGCTCTATAACCGAAAACTCATATTTCAACAGGTAAATTGGCCCCCAAATTGCCGGGTTTAGTTGCGTTTCTGATCACACTGCCATTTCTTAAACGAAAATTTAAGACCGACCTAAAAAATATTTAAGCTAAAATACATAGAATGTTAAAGTCATATAGTTTCAAGTACCAAATATTTAAAGGTAGGAAATGGTAGAAAAAAGCTTGCTGGATAAGGGAGGGGGGTTCAAGAGCAGAAAAGGCAAAATAGCGTTAACTGTCGGTGTCGCCTACCGCGAAATAATTGCAGAGGCATCCAAGGGTTCCCGCTAATATGAACCACATTTTGTCAAAACGCTCACCATTTTCAAGCCTAATTCGTCAATGCCCTTCGAAATATAAAAAAAGCACAAAAATACATCGAAAGAAAAAAAACAAACAACCCATGCACCTCCCAACCACTCCCCTCCAAAAACACGTACAGTCATGGTCCCGAACGATACACCAGACTTGCATCAAAACAACAAGTCGCGAAGTTGCGTAACATACAATAGCCCCTACCAGGTGCAGAAGGTTATACCGGCAATCACTACGACAAGATTACAGCAGATATTTTTCCAAACGTCTCTTTAGATTTGAGTTCACTAAAATGAAGGATTAATGGAGTATTGTGAAGATGAGGTACAGTTCGGATCAATAACGTTCCATAGTCAAGTAAGGTCCGTTAAACAATACCGTCCGATCATAAAGGCCCTCCCTAGAGTGCCTTGCCGCGTGGAGGAAACTAACTAATTATGGCCTTAAATAACTTCGCCACAACGTAACGGGAAGGCCATTTTTTCGGAGTTCTACATGCTTTAAAATATGTCAACAGTAGCTAACTCTGTGAACAAGTTTCAAGTACAGCCTTCACTTCCCGACACTGCTTACAACAATTCGCGTACAGGAGGCGAGGAAGGACGGGGGAGCTTTATGAAGAACTTCAGGAGAATATGAACGTGCGTAACAGGCCTGAGGCTTAACTTATGCAAAGCAGTACTTTACACTAAATGTTAACAGCTACTGCGACAATAATTATGTGACATCCAATATCTAGTGGGTCAATTATTATGGAGACATGATCACATAAAAATAGATGTAAGAGTCGCTAAAACTGAACAAGTATCAAATTTATGCATCATATGCACTCTGGGTGGATGAGGTACCTATGCCTCTAAAACCAAGTTTTCAGATTATAAATCACTCTGGCAAAGACCTTGACTGCCAATTATTAATATTTTTGCCAACCAGATTTCTTTTTTCGTAGCTAAAAATGTTCCGGATGACATAAATTATTTAATGATTTGCGAATCTGCAAAACTCTTAAAGACGTCACGATGGTTTGAAAGTTTGGCCAAATTTGCCTACAGTAGGTTCAACATACGACAAACACAATATCTAAATACGGCCAAGAAAACGTCCAATGTTTTAAAAATCATGTCAATGAGAGACTCTTCTCTTTAAAATATTTTGGCAAAGGCATCATTTCATGACAACTTATCTCGATGAAATAATAAACTAGTGAATGTCGGAATAGATGAATTTTGGAATACGGCTATTCACAAAGAAGCTGAATTCTGTTCTTGGTTAAGATCATGAACAACAGGTGAAAGTAAAACTGAAAATTTAATGTGATAATGTGTAATCGTTATTCTGTACTGCCTATAGGGATGAATAGGAGTTTTACTTATGCGGACTTAAATGATTAAATGACGATTAAGCTATTCTCGCTTGTTTTATGTTACGATCAGATACAAACGTCAACTGGGAAACCTGAAAATCTTAATACAATCAGTTCCAGTTTAGGTTCCTACCAAATGATGATGGTTTAAATTGGCAATATTCGGGATGTGCCTTCTGCGCATGTGCCGTTTTAAATTGTATTTAGCCTACAAAATACGAAATCACTTCAATCAGATCACAATGGCGACTTTTGGCTATCGCACATATTTGGCATAAATGCTCAATTCACCGGAGGTTCTGGCTTCAAGCACTATCCTCACGCAACGATAAGACGCAAAGATAGGCAAAGTTGTTTTATGAAGTACCTTACCCAACAAATGGGTCCCCAATTTAAACAAAACCACCTTGTATGGATGTATAGAGTTTATGCCATGATAATAAAGATGTCCGAACTAAGCCGACCCATTTAAGCTCCGGTGATTCTTGTCAAACAAATTATTGCCGTAGGATGACTGCATGCCGCAGAGTATGAGCCTTGAATTATTACGAGCCGAGGAACCCTTGCTTCATTAATAATATGCCATTGACGCTATCTTAAATTGCTTAATAGCCCAGTAGTATAACGTAGATTTAGATCTGATTCCGTAAAAAGAAAAAATAAATGATTCGTATTTATTGACGGTCAACTACTCTATTGACATTACCCTTCAAAAGCGTCAGCCACTATGCATCTCTACCTGTATGCTTCTTCTTTCCCACCCTATTATGTACTAATCCTAACCTTACGCCTAACCCTAACACTCTCCAGTTTCTAGTCCGTAATATTTGTATGCACAACTGGAACTAATGTCTTATGCTCAGTAGCGGTCAAAGCGTGCTCTCTACTTAACAAAAAGAGATAACATGTGTACTCACAGGTTACCTCGTCTTTTATCACAAAATACCATACATACTATGCGGCAACGCAAGCAAAGAATGTCATTAATTGGCACTAACCTATTACGCCACTCCAAACCTAAAACTATCCTATTATGGTGATTACAACCAACTTTAAACGTCAAACAATTTCAAGAATATCAATATTGCAATAATTCGTTCTACTTCATTATATTTTCGTATCATATTGAAGTGGCTCTTGGTCACCTTGTACACTTGTTATCACAGTACTGTCCATTTTGTCTTTTATGTGATCTAAGCTTTCTCTTGAAGAAAAATCAGCAATTTTAATTATAACTTTCGTGTCAAGTGATTTCCGCTCAGTCTTTTGTATCTTTAATTCAACTGGCACCATATCTTCATGATCAGTACTGGACTCGTTAGCTACCAAACTAGGAAGCCATGCTTTATCCGTTTCCTCATTCCTTGCTGTGTCGCTCTCTCCTTTACTGACGTCCACCGAAGAACTCGTTAAACTGACTCGCTTTGGCCCTGAAATTCTCTCTCCATTAACCACGGATTTTGAATTAGCGGATCTCAAGTCCGAATCGCTGATTGCCCTTGACATCTGCCTGTTTACTATCAGTTCATCGCGTTTTGTCAGTGTAGAAATGCTTTCCACGACTACGTATTCCTTGGTTTCTCTTGTCGATGTATAAGGACGAGACCCTTTACGAGCTTTAGGAAGTGATTGCTCTAGAATGCAAATGCAGTTACGGCGTAAATTAGTCAAAGAAACTGACATTATCAAATTGGGCGATTTTTGAAACGAAAACGCAATCAAAAATCGATTGTTGGCGACTACAAGAAACTTAAAAACGGTTCTCTACTTATACAGTGTGCATTTACATATAAACGCTGCCAGTATCCTTATTTTATCAGATTCTTCACTCGACCAATCCATTTTGGGCGACCTTTGCGCATGATTTAGCCTTAGAGACGCATGACCTATATGACAACACTGTCCACTTTCAGCTGTGGCGAATAGAACCAGCTAGCGTTAAAAAATGGTAGCTCTGGTTTTGAGATGGTAAGAGGCAATGCTCACAAAAATGAAACTTAAAAGGGTTGCAAACAACAACAACTGAAGAGGATGGACTATCAAAACATAAATACTGTCAAATGGCATAGTACATTACTGTGTAATGTAAAAGTACCCCATAGACCTACGCCAGCTGGCGAATTCTCAGACAATTTGTAACTATGTCTGAAAGATCAAATCGATGATACAAACCTAAATTGCCTCCAGGGCAAAATTGTACAATAGCATTATTCTCAAACACATAGATAAAGAGGTAGGCTTCCAAAATTGTTGCAGTACTGTTTCCCTCTTGTTGTAAAATGTATAGGTTTGGATTTTTAGCCGTTGGCGTTTTCCATACATGTGGAATGAGGGCGATTTTTAAGTAAAAGCTATAGGCGAGGAAAGGCCAATTTTGTTTTTTGCCTCTTAAATATGTCGAGAACGCGAAAGTTGAGTATAGTAACAGATACCTCGAAGGGAAGATACAAGTTTAAAACCAATCTTGAAATAAGAATGCAACTGACATGGTCAGCCATTCATAATATTAAAAGAATATAGGACACAGACTTTAGAACGTCTCTTTGTTGGTTCGGTGGGACCCATCCTGCTTTCTGGAAGAGAAATTTTGGCCATCAAGGAGGTAATGGCAAATTGGCTAAATCGGTGTTATACAAGGGTGCAGCATATGGCACTTAACCTTTGATGGTGCGAACAAACAGAAAAGTACGCAGCTACACGCAAGCGCAAAACAGTGTCTTCTGGAATGGAGTATAGGTGCCAGGAACTAGATAGTAACTAAGAGAGCAACCTTGACTAGGAGGCATCAAAATTGGTATTTGGGCAACCAGCTATCGGTCAGCTGAAAGTAGGAAGATTGGAAGTGAACAATGATGACATGTTTGAAAGTGAAAATAAAAGCTATAATACATAAAGAGATATTTGAAGTCCTGAGGAATCAAAACAAGTGGAGTCTTTACCGAAGTGGGTAAAGAAGCAGCTAATCAACTACGTAAACAAATAAGCAGAGCAAGAAAGAAAAGTAAATTAAGTAAATAAAAATTTAACGAACAAAGATTTAAAAGAATAAACAAAGTAAAAACGTAACGGGAATTCAATAAGAAAGTAAATAAATAGATAAATAAGTAAATAAAAAAGAAGATAGATTAACAAGCAAAGTAAGTGATTTAAATGTAAGCAAGTAAAGTAAGTATGCAAATACGTAAAGAAAGTCAAGCAAGTAAGTAGGGAAAGTAAATAGGGAGTAAATAAATAAGTCTATAACTAATACCGATATAGTTTGAAAATCAGTAAGGCGGGAATTATTGCAAGCCAATGAATTAAAAGGTGTTTGATAAAAGGTTTCGAGGCCCAGGCGAACACCAACACCAACAACACCTCCGACATATAATCGTTCACATAACCAACATCTTAAATGCACGACATGATTCCAAAGGGACGCTACTCGAAACTACTAAGTTGGCATCGAGTTCATAAGGCATGTCACAGAAAGAGAGCAACAGTTCAAAGGGAAGCAAGATCAGCATTTGAGTTACTAATGGTTCTGAAACTTAAATCTCTTGACCTTCCTTGTCTCATAAAGCAACTACACACTTAGAGGTGGTAATTTTAAGTTAATACGCATGTCACATGAAGAGAGTAAAAGTTCAAAGGGAAGCAAGATCAGCATTTGATTTACTAATGGTTCTGAAGCTTAAATCTCTTGACCTTCCTTGTCTCATAAAGCAACTACACACTTAGAGGCGGTAATTTTAAGTTAATACGCATGTCACATGAAGAGAGTAAAAGTTCAAAGGGAGCCGCAGGAAAAACAGACTTGCAATAAAGATGCGCATTGTTTTACCAATTGTTCTTATGCGTGATTCTCTTCACCTTCCTTATCCCATAAAGCAACTACACAAGTAGAAGTGGTAATATTTGCCTCGTGTGGACTGAAGAAGAAAGATGTGCACTCTTACATTGAGTATTCAACTTTGAAACGTAAACACTGCGGTAATGGCGCCACCGCCAAGCGAATTAACATTTGAGAAGCTCTAAATGCAGCGTTGCAGCGTTGCAGCGTTGCAAACGTACAGTCGGAGTGGAGTGAATAACCATATCATTTCAGTAAAGTTGGTCCAAACTTTTGGGAATCACTACATCACAGACGTTATTACCTTTCATGAAGTACGGAATGCTTATGCATTCATCAGAGGTTTCTCATACATTCAAAAAGTTCATCTGTCAATGCCACAACATGGCTTCATCATATCCTCTTATCACAAATAAACATAAAGAAGCCGCAAGTCAAACTCACGGACCCACAGGTAGGGAAACAACAATGTCTGAGTCAGAAAATGTTCACAGAAAGATCTAAGTCTGTTAGCTTTCATGGGATTACCTCGTAAGCTCTTGTAAATCAGACCGAGGGTAAAGTTTCAATTAACAAGATCTCAGCGGCAGCACGAAAATAAGAGTTGACTCCCGTACAACAGTAAAACCACAGTTTTATAGTTCAAATTATTTACGATATATGTCTGGAAAGGAGTCTTAGAATTGATGTTGGGTTCATGAGTAATTTACGAGAATTTGTTCCTTCATGGGAAAACGGGAAACCTTTTACTCATCATTAACATCCTCAACCTTCTCATCACTATCATCATTATCGTTGTCATCATCATTAACATCACCATTATTATCGTCATCATCGTCATCATCATCACCACTACCATCATCACCACCATCATCATCAATACCATCATCATCATCATCATCATCATCATCATCATGACACAATGATCACTACCAAGAGCGGACACTTTGCAGATAGTTGGAGGTGGGGGTGGGGTTCAAGGCAAATATTGGCCTGTCAAAAAGGACGTCGAAATTTCTTTATACAATTGAGAAAATCTGAAATATCTGAAATGTCGAATAAGTGATAAAATACTTATACGGGACGTTAGGTTGTTTTTACAAGCGACTTTAGCCAAAGAGAAATATTGAAGGCTACCGCCGCCCCTACGTCTAAGTATCTCCCAGCTGATGACCATCACTACAATCATCATCTCCATCCTCCCCCTCATCGTCATTTTCACAACTACCATCAGTATTTGATACGAAAAACATACAACATCAATGTATGTATGTACACCATCGGATCAGATCACATTACTCCACTTAACACATGACTGAACACTTTCTATCGCTTCAACAGAATAACTTACTCCCACTTGAGAAAAGGAGGAAAAATTTCATCAGCAAAAAACCTTTACGTCATCTGTTGATTATTCCACTCATAAAAATCTATTTCATCAAGACAACTCTAAACCCATGTGTCCTTTACTGGCTTTTCTTTCCCGTTATGTATTCTTAAAGCCAAAAATTTGTGTTAATATTTTTTCCTTCTGATGGAAAGAATGTGTTACGCTGTGTATTTGTAGATTTCGGACGAAAACTTTGAGAGTAATACAATATAACCGATTTCTGAAAAGCTGACTATTGCTTTCGATATAATTGTATAAAAGACTAGATGACCTCCTATTCGCGGTATGAGAGGCTAGCTTCCCTGTTTGGTCCGAAAGGGTCCGAAATTCTCCAAGGCAACTTAACACAGATCAGTCTGTATCTTTGGGCACAGGAATTGCCAGATTATTCAAGCTACAGGCCGCAAAGGTTGTAGTGCAGGGATCACGAATGGCAGAATCTCTTTCTCTCCTTATATAAATAGTTACATGTATGTAAAGAATGTTTGAATTACTAGCTTTTCTAAAATGGCCAGTTCCATATCTAACACATGACATACACTGCACTCAAAATCTACCGATGTTAATAGTGTTGTTCGGTTTAGAATAACAAAGAAGGAGCTTGGGGCGGGACAGTATTTGTGACGTAGCTTATGACAAGAACGACATTCTCATACGTAGGCATGAAGGGAAGGTCAGGGGTCAGAAGGAGAACTTTACCAGTATTTACAATTGGCCAACTGTAGTGCGGCTAATTGCAAATTTATAAATTGCTACCAGTAGTGCTGTTGTGTGTCTGAAGGTAGGGCGCGCTGCGGGAAGAAATGTGCAGCAAAGTCCATTGACCCCATTGCCACCTTTGAAAATATTGCCACAAATCCACTGCTCACTTATGTGTATCGTCTCACCTCTTACATTCAATACGGCTGACCAGTGGCAACAAACCAAGAGAAAGACGAAAAACGACGAAGGCAAAAAAAGAGAGGAAGAGCAAGAAGAAGAGCAAGAAGAAGAGCAAGAAGAAGAGCAAGAAGAAGAGCAAGAAGAAGAGCAAGAAGAAGAGCAAGAAGATGAGCAAGGAGAAGAGCAAGGAGAAGAGCAAGAAGAAGAGCAAGAAAAAGAGCAAGAAGAAGAGCAAGGAGAAGAGCAAGAAGAAGAGCAAGAAGAAGAGCAAGACGAAGAGCAAGACGAAGAGCAAGAAGAAGAGCAAGAAGAAGAGCAAGAAGAAGAGCAAGAAGAAGAGTAAGAAGAAGAGTAAGAAGAAGAGCAGGAAGAATAACAACAAGAAGAAAATGATTGTAGATAGTAGTCGGGGTGTACAGAAATTTTCCATCAGCTCCTAAAACGTCTGTGGGAGGGATCGGAAGTCCTTTCCCCGGTCAAATCCGATCCATTCTCCAGTGTTCTTAGTCTTCACTACACAGGTCCGCTAGGATAAGTGGCTAACTGAACTTTGATACCCTAGTCACCAATTTAACTCCACTCTGTCAATTGACTCGGTCAGTACTATTGCACTACCCAAACGCCGCATAGGAATGCATTTTGACGAGTGCTAGCTGTCTCAATGCCGGAGACACGTGTCATTGTCATGAGAAAGGAAACTATTTTGCCCGAGCTCTGAAAACAAAGGTAAAAGATATTGAAAATAGACCGTCATTTTGACCAATATATAGAAAACTTTACGTTACCTGGTGACCTCCTTCTACATGCAAACGCATCTATAGCAAGCGAGCGATCATTATCCTTCGTTTTTGAACCCAATTCCATCATGTTACATAACCCATAAGCTACCTAAAAACAAATTATAAACTGAAATGTTTAATTCAAAAACATTTCCACACGAAATTTCCCTATACGAATGCTGTAGATGCAGGATGCCCCGTGTGAAAGAAAGCTAAAATCACAAAATACGTACCTAAAGAAAGTTTTGGGGCAGCATCTCTACCTTTAACGGTAGTTCTCTTATAATCCCCAACACGTTTATTTACAGCAAAGAGTATTTTCGATACCTGCAATCTACAGGGAGTGCACAAACTCTAGGCAACCATACCCATATTTCGACAAGACAAAATTATTCAAGGCCTAAATCTGTGATTTAAACATTATAAATGCAGTTTCAGTCACCCTCAATAATTCCTTGAGAATTACAACATTTTGTAAATGGATACAAATAGACTAACAACAAATATTTATGCAAGCATACAAAAGAAGCTTGTAACCGTAAAATTCATAATGATGAAAAGTCCAGAGTCCATTAGCCTGAAGATGGGAGAAGTTATCTCTCAAAACATAGCTCAGAAAAAGGCTACGACGCACGACATGATGAACATCTACGATCTATTACCTAAAGATTTCCTGACAATGCGTTACATGCTCATTTTGTAGTGGTAACGTTCAACTGTTTCGTATTTCAGCGTATTTTATTAGTCAAATTGAATGTTTTAAATTAGCGGCTGTTATAACACGTCGCCGTTTCTCAATTCTTATTATTGCAGTAACTAAATCAAAAGCTTTCAGTTACGTCTGACAAAAAGACATCTGGTAAAACCTCGTTTCCATTTTGGGTTGATGACAGGGTTTCCCCAAACACATCTCACTGTCCTTCGTGCTGCTACAAAATATCATTCTGAAGGAGCTTTAAATCTTATCGAGGCAACTCCATTAAGCCACGAGGGCGAATCTGTTTTGCAAGCTAGGGCACCACTGTTGTTAGTTGACTGGGGGCGGAGGTTCGAGGCTTGTGATAATCCTTCGGGAAGCTTCGGGCGTCAAATCCGCGGGTCACACTCAACTTACATGAGGCTTTCTTGCTGGTGGAGGAGGTTTAGACTGAACTAACACCTAGGGAATGCATTATAAATAGATTATGCAAGGGTAAATGTCGGTGCGTTAATAGTATTTCCACACTCGAAAATTTAAATCGCCAATGTCTCCACATATTTCTGGTATCCATTTGCTACACTCGTAGGTCCTTGCTCTAGTAAAAGAGAAGTTTTCATAGCCTTGCTGAGGCCATGAAATGAAGGCTGAAAAGTAGTAGTTGGGCTCATCCCACGAGCCCTACACCCCATGCATCGTATTCCTGCTTGCAAGACATCCTTTATCGATATAATAAAATAAATCAGGCGCGTGGATTTTCAATAGGAGAGGGGGAAAAAGTGAAAAACGGAAGTGCACAAAAATAACATATGTTTTGGCCCGCTTTTGAAGTCGACCGCCTGAATGTCTATAGGTTTTCGTAGGAATGTTACATTGAATATGCTTTCGCTAATCAATGATTTCGCTAATTTGATTCTTTCCTGAATGCGTTCTGCTTTTCCTTTGCAAACAGGCGACTAAAGAAAGAAAAGGGTGGCACTGGCACTAATGCTACCCCCGTTGGGGTACGCAATTGCCAAACGTAATAGCTTGCAATAGAAAAAGAAGGCTGAACTTCTAACTTTCGCTTGATGAAAACCTCATGAGTTTGATTTGCCGCTATTCCGTAAATCAATACTAGGCATGTTTATTTTCTTGACAAGATTATCTGCTAAAAGCCAACAGAAAGCCATGCGTGGATGGCAGAGTCATCGGATCTCAGTGAGTAACGCCATAGCATTAACTCGGCTACAATCTTAGTCCAGTGCTCTAGTTCGAAGCAACAACATATTCAAAGCAACACAGTATGTGCAAAGGTGGTAAGTAGTACTGTATTGAACATGTTTATGGCAGCATTTTGCATGCTGGTGCTACCATCGCACAATTCATGCCTCGTTTGGATCAAACTCAAAACCAACTGAATTCTACGATAGTAACCCAATGCTGAGGGAAAGTGTGACGTCACGATTTTAAAATGTTTGAATTACGGAAAATACTTAATACTTAGTTTAATCACTCTCTTTATTACAGGTCTCGTATTTTTCAGAAACAGCCTATTCCAGGGCTGTCTTCGGGTATCTGGAGTCACGTGAATATCAACCCTTCACCCATTTATCTGTTGTTAATTTACTAAGGTTAAGATTCATCATCTTTTGTCCCACGAATCACTAGTTATTTCTAGTAAATTTAAGGAAGTGTGTTTATGAAGACAGTGACAAATAAACACTTGATATGGGCTCTATTTAACTTTAAAATAAATCGATGGTTTACGGTACAATAAGCACCGGTCTGGTACATCTCATATTCTCATACTCACACTAATCACAGCCATTAATCGACGGCTAAAAACCAGACGAAAACTTGAGTCGGCAATCAATAATATTTGGCTACCTGATTAATACTTTAGTGTTACGTAATACCAAATATTCGCTCCAGATTTGACCCTCTAAAACTGCACCGACTTAACAGTTGAACAAAAAGGGAAAATTAAGCTAAATAAAACCGAATCTAATGGCCTCTCATAACAGTGCCATCTGTGGTCCATCTGTTTCGCACTTTTATGAATAAGCACCTCCTTAGCATTTCCTTAGCAAAACAACACCAAACGTGGCCTAATTGCGCATGCGCCAAAAGTGACCTAACTCAAACTGGCCAAAGCGGATTGTAACTTAAACTTCACTTAAAACTGAAAAATAAGAACTTGTTTTGCTGTGCAGTCAAAATAGAGGACTTTCCAACTCCTTTTTGGGCGGCAAGATTTATACTGAGACATTACCGAGGGGTGAACGTAAATAAACAATACCTGAAAGAAGGTTCGTTCAGATATTATCTAAGCAAGTTTTTAAGCCTTGAAATTAAGCGTAATCAACAGACAAATTACTCCTCAATCACGTCGTCATTGGTGTAGACCCCCTCCATCAAGTACAAGGAGAATTAAGAAGCAGCAGAAATTAGATTGGGTATAAATCGAGACGTGATGGGTCAGGGATTATCATCAGTTGTCTCTTAAATAAGGAAACCGGTTGTCATGATTACAGTATGTTCATAAGTTTTAATGTAACATTTGAAAGACCTTTATCACATTTAGTAAATAAATTTACAAGAGTAAAATGGGGAAATAATCATCTAATCAAAACAGCTTTTAGCATTACTAGCCATGTTGTCACATCGTCATACATGTTACCCCCCTCTCACAAGAATAAGCATAGCTCTT
Organism: Carybdea cf. marsupialis auct. non (Linnaeus, 1758); assembly: GCA_010016065.2. NCBI lineage: Eukaryota > Metazoa > Cnidaria > Cubozoa > Carybdeida > Carybdeidae > Carybdea > Carybdea cf. marsupialis auct. non (Linnaeus, 1758). The sequence continues at coordinate 4,252 of JAAAKL020002324.1, read as the reverse complement.
CTTGAGACCCCCCTTAAGTTTTCTTCATCAAATATACAAGATAAAAAAGTAGAAAGGAGCAATTCTGCTTCTTCCATTTCTCATCATTATAAGGCAAAGACCTCATTTCATTCTTGACGCAGTAAACAGGAACAACTACACTTCGTTAATCTAAAGCGAAAGCTGTACCCTCAACTCCACACGATTGGTGTGACCAGTGTCTGGCGAAAACATGTAACAAAATGAGTCCGTTACTCAAGCAAATTTTCACGTTTTGCACCAATCATCAGCTTTCTAAAACAGATATGCTTTGCAAGGATTGATTGCACATTTACAATTTATTACCTGATAGTACTCTGCTTCCTGAGCAATAATAAAAATTAACTGTTTTCTTCTGTAAATGACATCTTTAGATACATAACCTGATATTTTACGAACCTTAATTTTCGTATTACTTATATGGAGTTTGCGACTCTTTCTAATTGCAAGAGACGCCCCCCCCCCCCCCCCCCCCACCCACCCCCGCCGTTCCTGAAGGCGCTTTTGTGC
>JAAAKL020002323.1:0-26556 GCA_010016065.2 Carybdea cf. marsupialis auct. non (Linnaeus, 1758) | reverse complement strand
TGTAGCTATTTTAGAATACACTGGTAAAATTGTGTATCACTTACCCTATTTGGCAATTAGTTATTGTGCTCCATTCTTGTATATATACAGTCTACCACACCTTAGTTCCTCAGTAAGTGATATCCTTCCAGCTGATCTAGTCAGGAACATAACAGTTGTATTCGTCGTCCGTATCATTGTGGTACATATCACCTCTGCCAACAGTCATATTTGCTTCAATCACAAGGAATTGGAATAGAAATAGAAATCAGATTGATAATGATCGAACAGTCAAAAGAACCGTCATAAAGACAAGAAGCTTCATTCTTTCCTGCAATCTTGTTGCCGATTGCAATCAGTTCGCCTGTGATTTGAACCCACAGAATAAAAGCTTTATTGCTTCTATTGCCATCTTGTCACACATGGTAGAATTATCAGTAAGTATTGCGATTTGTTATTGATATCAATACCGAATCAGCAACATAGTATGCGAAAAGTGAGAGGAATGGAAGCTACTGGCTATGCCCACAGGTTTCTAGTAGCATGCGAAAATGCTAAGTTGTCAGTAATAGTTTCTGTTTCAGCGCTAACATGCTGAAACTATACCTAAGCAACCAGATACCTTGTGTCTTATGAAACAATTCTAATAATATGTTCTGATACAAAACAGTGACCCTGTCACAGTAGGATAGCAGCAGTATAGTTCATGTCTGTTGAGCACTGGACCGTAAACGTTCTGCCTGCCCTTCAAGTCTAGCCTCAAAGCTATTGAGAGTTTTGTTACGATCTGTCAGCATATTGTGTAAGGTCACACTGGCAGCCATAGTATTTCCTCATGCACAGCTAGTCTCTTAATAGTGGCTACAATATTATCCACATTCTTGTCAGCCAGGCTTCCACCAGTTCACATCATTACAAAATGTCAGCAGCTGGGCCACCTTCTCACATCCAGTGATTTTTGTGGCACTGACATAGTATAACCACTGCAACAAGAAATATGACCAATTTTTACCCAGATCCTGCTGCAGTGAGTGTAGGTTGTTTACCCTTTTCAACTTTAGCAGCTGCCTAGTCTAGCTGATGTGCATGTTTAGCAGAGTTAGCCATGATGAGTGCAGCAACAATGGCATTATCCAAGTCCTCTGTGATGTAAGAGCAGTCTAGGGTGGGGCAAGCAATGGTTGGTGTTGCAGTGCTGTGTTGAAGTGGTGGTGACTGAATGCAGCTATCTCACCTTATTCATAAATTGGAGTCTTGTTCCATTTATAATATAATTTGTTCAGCAATGAATACAGTCTGAAAAGGCATACAAAATAGTTGTTATAGCATGAATGATATAATGAACAAGATATAATGTATGCATGATCCTGTAGTTGTAGTGTGCGAGGCATGGATGAAAATACAATTGTTCAAGATAGGCTGGCTTTGTCAATAGTCTATTCAGTCCATTTACAAGCTGTTTCATCCCCTTTGCATTGAGCAATTTTGATCTCAACCTGCACTCAACTTGCAATCTTTATCGTATGTGATTAATTCAGAAGCAAAACATTCTATTCTTCTTTCAAAGAAGGGTAGAGTGTCACAGTCGTGATCTGTGATCACATAAGCATTCTTGTATGAACTAATTCATTAGCCTCTTTTTGAAATGACATATTAATCAAGAGTCACAAAATCTATTTCATGTATTACAAAATATGGTCAGAGTTGAGAGCAAGTAGTATCATGTATTGATAGAGAATAGAGTTGTAATGATAAAGAGTAATCTGGTCCAAGGGACAAGAGAAATGGTGATGTAGCCATTCCTACCTTTGTTCCTGTGTTTTCTAGTTTGTATTCAAGTGTTGTGCTTCGAACATTATGTATTTAATATCAACATCACAGGCCAGGCATAATCTTGGCTTGTTCATATAGCTGCTTCACTCATTTCTGGGATAGTTTTGGTACCTATAGACCATGTTTTATTTGATGTTTTGAAGAATATATTGTTATCTTTATGATGACTTTTTGCACAAATTTCCTGTAGCTCACTTTTAGCATCTACATACTTTCATGTCATCGATCATCTATTCATTTCACCTATATATACTTTGTGTATTGATTTGTTAACTGCCCCAAGTTGAAAAGTGGGGATGATCAATTACTGCTACCAGTTTTGTATTCTCCTGCTGCTGAGAGTGATAATGTTCATTCTTTCAAGCTGCAACAATGCCACAAGGATTTTCTTTTTATCGCATTTTGGTAATATCCATCATACATAAAGCTAAGCTGAAATATAGTGTGATTCCTATTTTGCAAAAATTATGTCATTTTACCCTACAGTTTTGTCTCGAATCAAGTACCAGGAGGGCTTTCAAATATTGTTTGATCTGAGATCTAAAAGGTTGACTTAAAATTTTTGCTCTTGTCAACTTTTACTTAACCTTTATTCACTGGATATTACAGCTAGTTCATTATCCACAAGAGATTGTTCCTGTTTTGGCATGGCGCTTTTGTGCTAGCATCGATTCCTGCTGTATTGTCAGTATGATGTATGAAATGGTATGTTAGTATGTGCAAGTGACAGGATGTAATACAAGGATGCTACTCAATTTGGTTAGTGACACAATATTTGGTATCTTTTCCCAAATGTTAAAGAAACAGGCAAATTGTTCTACAAATGACAAGAAATGAACATACAAAGGCTTAGAGAGTTACAAGATCAAGATAATGTAGACTAGAATACATAATAATGAGATAATAAGATGTATTTAGAGCCAGAATGAACTAGTTACAGGTGGAAAGCTGGTTAGTAAGTACAGACAATTGCTTCTCTGTAGCTGTATTTGTTTACAGGTAGAGAGACTCATTCCTAAGACGATAGCCTGTGGTTGTCAGTTGTCAGTGTACTATATACATGTTGCCATGGCTAGCAAACTGACCTATCTATTCTTATGATGAAATCTTTATTGTCATAAGAATGCTTAGTGAGAGACATTTTGAATAGTGAATAATGTAATAGGTCTTTCTAAATAGTTATGAAGTTTCCCCATCCTACCTGCAGTTTATTGTATGTTCATAACTTATTGTTTGTAGCTTTGGACTGCTCTCAATCTTTTTGACCTTTATGTTGATTCAAATTTGTGGATCCTCCCTTACCACACCCTTTAAAAGTGATAGTCCAAAGATGTAGATTCCAGTATGTAGTGTTATCTACAACAATACTGTGACAAAGACATCATTTTAGGTTTGAAGCAGATGATTTAAGTACATAATTGTAACAGTAGTTTTATGATGAACAAAGTTCATGAAGATTAAAAAATAATTGACATATAAGACAGGGGAGAATAATTGTTGGAAAAGAACTCAAACTACGTATGTGCCCCTTTTAAAATTATAATATGCAAAAATAGAATACTTTAAGAGTATTTTTGTGATTTCCCTTAACTGTAGGGGATAAGATAAGATAAGTAGGGGATCTGCCAACTCACAAAAAAGAATTGAGGTGCCTTATTCAACAAACATTATTTTCCATTCTGCTCCTTCTTTTTACATGGTCTAGGTTACTGCACCTTTATTTCGCATAATCCCCAAACTAGTCTACTAACAGTGGTGGCAAATGTACAGGGGATGGAGGTGCTCAGGATGCCCCTTTAATATTTTCAGCATAGGGTTTCCTTGATAAACCAACCACAATATGACATACCACTTTATCTGCCATCTATTTAGTTCTCTGTCACAACAGCACCATTTTCTATTGGTAAATCTTAATGCATATCCCATCGGAATTCACAACATCAAATTTGATACCCTCCACAATTTGTAAGTATTCTCAAAGATTCTTACTGCATGCATGGTCCTTACACATGTTGTATGTCTTTGTATGTCAGCCTCAATGTCATATTTGGGGGCTGAGCTCTCACTGCTCTATCAAATGTTTGCAAGAAAGAACATCTTACACTGGAGAATAAGAGCAGGCAATAAGAGTAGAATAAGAGTAGGCTCAAACCCAAGCTTAACTTTTTCCCAGTGGGCTTGATCAGAGGAGCCATGAGTTCCACAATCCCTCTTTGAAATAGGATCAAATCAGCCTCAAATCACAAACAGATTATTAGTGTCGTGCTGGTAGAAGTCTCCAGAGGCTGTGCTGAAATATACTGATTATCAGGTATGGTTTGTTAAAAAGTTATTAAAATAGTTGCTTTCAGTGTTACTTCAATGGTCATTTTGTTTAAACGTTTTGTTTTACGCCTGTTCTAACTGATCTAACATATGCTGTATATGTTCTCAAGGGAAACATGATTAACTACTGCGCTGGATGCAGGGTTGCCATTTGGGATCCTTTGGTCCCAAGTTTTGGAAATCTGGGACCCTGAAAAGTGTTTACTGACTATGGCTTCAATGTCCGCCTTTGTCAAGCTTCATTTTACAAGGACCATTTTCAGGGATAGATGACAAAAATATAGAGTTAGTAATATCTTGATCTAGTTTGTATTGAAATTAACCTTTGTTTAATTTAGATATTTTATAGAGTGAAAGTTGCATGCATGCTCCATGTCTTCAGCAATTTGTCCTTAACTTTAACTACTATTCTCTACCTGAACAGATTTTATGAGGTTTTGTCAAAGAGGTAATTTAAGGGATTACTTTTGTATTGATTATCCTTCTCCCCTCCCTCCTTGTTTTCTTTAAATTGAAGTAAACTTTAAAAAGCATGGATTTATCAGAGTATTCAAATAACTCATCATGTGTTTTCTCCCCGACCTGATACAGCAGTGTGTCAAAAGATTCAAAGGGACACATGTCAGGGTCGATGGATCAAGGGGGGGCTAGGGCCCGACTTTGTTTCTTAGCCATCCTCTTTTCTATATATTCTAGATCCGCTTATTGGACTTTTTTTGCATATAACGGTGCCTTCACCCACATACCCTAAAGACATACACAAAAGTTTTCTGTCAGCCCTGCATGTGGAAGGTAGTGGGCTGACATCAGCCCTTGATTTAAAAATAATCAAACATGAATTGAAAAACTGTTTTTTCTGTAATCAGGCATTCGAGTAAAGCAAGACTTTTGACCCTATCACACTTCGCTCATTCGCCAAGGTAGTCTCTAAAAGGTGTACTTTTGCAAAAAAAATTCTAGCTTGAAATGCAAATATCTTGGGAAAGAAAGAGGATTAGGAGTTCATATTTAGTTCATTGACTAGCAGATTTAATCCTCTGTAAAACACGTCACCATTTAGTGTCCCTTACTCATGTTGGACAAAGCAGAGGGCCGCCCCCCACAACCCCTTTGTTGTGCAGAAATGCTGTGGCACTGAATGGGTCAAAGCAACTGTACACTGATGCTGGAAGGAAAAATCTTTGAAAATGGACTGCAGACTGGGTTCAATCACAATTGCAAACCGGTTTGTGTCCGTGCAAATAAATCCACTTCTTACCAACCAACATTGCTATGCAATACAGAGCACAGTTTTTAAATTCTTAAGTTGTTTACATACAACTCATTTGCATTATTTCAGCACCATGGCACTTGCAAAGGCTTGGGATCGATTTGGGGTCATGAATTAAAAACGTGGAATCCATTTGGGATCCTATTGGTCCAGATTTGGGACCAGATCAATGATATGATCGGGCCACCCTGGCTGGATGTGATCTATGCGGGGATGTCTTGCACCCCAAGATTTCACTCTATAATGTTTAAAGAGTGCTCAAAGGGTGTGAAAATGTGACAAAAGCAATGTTAATTTCATAGATGTAAATGCGTATATATAAATATATATGTATATATATACATACTCAATCTGCAGATATATAGATATAGATAGATATGTATGTGTGTATATGTATAGACAAATATATAGATATAAGTATATAATTAAGAGCGGCTTTATCCGTGGAAGCTTTTTGGTGGCAAGTAATGACAATCGTAGTGGCTCCAATCTATGCCAGTCTGACAATGTGTTCTTGGGAAATAACTGTTGGAAGTTGATCATTGTAACATCACCTTCCTGTAATGAATGTTCGCATTGTGTAGGTTGACGTTACTATGTAGTCACTGTGTAGTCATGGAATCACGGAATACACTGTTTGACGAGCGTGCTAGGCGTAAAGATGTGCTCTTAGGAGTGCAAGACTGTGTAGGGTAGTGGTTGCCACGGTGGACTGCAGTACGGAATGCCGTGGATCGAAACCTGGCACGGGCATTAGTTTCTCAACAATAATATGATACCAGCAATGTGAAAATACATTCTCCATATATATAGCTAACAGCGTCGAAGAAAACTGGAAGAAATCCCCCGGCGATCGCATCAAAAATCACAATGGCAAATCGCTATCCCATAATCAGTGTTAAAAAATTATCAATTGTACCCCCCCCAGAAATACAATTCACAAGGAATGCTGTCAAGCATAAGATCCCCTTCCTTGATTGCCGATTGCCTTAACATTGAAATATATATTTTATTTACGCATATCTTTGGTCTGGATTGCATGACCGGTTTAAGGAAACTGCGATTGTCTTGGATTTTGCGTTCTTGCGTTGCAGTTATGTCCATGAATAAGTGTTTGATTAATTGTATTTTGTTTGAAGCAATGTGACGTATTATGGGGTAGCAAACTTGATGACAGTGCTATTTGTTTTGCAATTCTTAGGAATTTGATTGCTAGATGTGATACAGAGATTCAGGATTCATATCTTGAAATGTTTGCAGTCTTTGGGTTATAACTGCCGGTAGCAATACAGTACGTCCTGATAGAGATTTGTCTTCACTCTTTTCTCCATTCAGTCTTGCTGGCGTCCATTCAAAGCAGATTTATATCCCAAGATTCCACCTTAATTCCGAATAAATAGTAGTTTCATCTGCGAACATAATCATTCATTTCATTTAGTTGCTACAGCAAAGACTGCATTTGGTTGACAATATGGGAAAAGTACGAGTTGTTGTCATCGGTGCCGGTATTATGGGCATGTCAGCCGCCTTTGTGCTGAAGAGAGATCATCCAGAGTATGATGTGACTATAGTGGCAGATAAATTTTCACCGGAAGTAACAAGTGACGGAGCACCAGGGTATTGGTATCCAGGTGATACAATGGGATCTACACCATGGGAGTTACAGGAGTAAGCAAGTTCACTTTTTTGCCTATTCGTCTATTCCTAGTATACTAATAGGTAACGGTTGATAATATTTTAGTCGTGAATTTTCAACTTCAAATGCATGGGTTGTCGTTAAAGTAATTTCTAGAGGGCTGAAAAATCTACAGCGACCAGAGCGAAATCTTTCGCTTCTCCTCCTGTTCCCAAGTAACTAGGAGTAGGGCTTGGCCGCGGTCGCCCATTGGGAGCTGTGATCAGCATCGTCTAGTTTATTCTGTTGCTTTCGTGTGACCTGGTGTGTTCCTGTACAAGGAGCAAATTAAGAAGACAAGGAAAAAACTGGCAAAGTTAGAATTAAAACTGGGAGATTGGGAGGTAGACAAAACTAAACAAAATCTTACCAACTTAAGAGCAAGTTTGTAGCATATCTAACTAGGACTTAATGATACGACAGCGGAATCTAGCTTTTTAGTATCAGGTTACGATGGCAGTGGTGGGTTTGTAAACAATTTAAAGATATGGCATTACAATTATCATAGTTACTTGCGAAATATCTTTATCGCCCTCGCTCAATCATACCGTGTTATTAAAAGTTTCATTTGCATGCTTTTGGTAGTTGACACAGTAAGGATAGGAGAGGCTATACATCTATACAAGTGTAAGGGCAACATGTTACAGTTGTTAAATCGGTATTTTCAGCGCGAGAGGTCCCGGATTCCGAATTGCGTGCCTCGTTCTCAGGTTTTTGTTATTGGAGATGAAAACAACCATTTGCTGACAAACATCGTATAATCTCTGACGTGGCTTCCAGGAAGCGGACGAGATTGAATCAAAATGACTTTAGAACTAGTTTTTTGCTGTTAGAAGGTAATTTATTGTGGGAAATATTGCTTCACATTATGTCATTACTCGGGTACATTTCCCCAGTCTACCATTTCTTCCAAGAATATATAACCGAGTAGCTGATAAGATTCAGTGTAAAAAATTCGGATATGCGTTGAGCTTATCGCCGAAGAGTTTTGACGCCAGATTGTTTTAACAAGACATTTTATTTTTATGGTAATATATAACCACCTTTTGTCCTCTTAGTTCTTCGCTGAAACAATTTGTTTGTCATTGCTTTTTGCTATCAAGAATTGCTTGCAACAGATGCCCAAAAGTGGCTTATCTATCCGTCAACACTTTCACATGCCGCGATGTTTGATGCCAAACCTATGCAATCCAGTATTATTTGTCGCGATTTTAAGATCAAACATCAATTATAGTGTTTCCTTTATTTGCCCTGATGCTTCGTTTAAAAGTTTCAGCCTGGTTTTCATATTTTTTATAAGTAGAGTGAGATTTATACCCAAGAGTTTCTATTGGTACAATTTTAAGACTTGGTTGAACTCAGGAGAGGAGTCTTTAACTTCTACAATATCGGTCAAAAGGCAAGTTGGGATCTAAAATCCACCGTTTTAATTTACGTACTTTGTGAGTGTCTGCTTACAGAACGAGCATAGAATTAATGCGTTCATCCCACTTTGTATTAATTTAGGAGATGGTCTTTGGGTACACGAGAATGGCTGCGCCAGATACATCAGCATCCAGACTCCTTTGAAAATGGTGTCAGTTTGTGCTCGGGTTACATCTTAGAAGACCATTACGCACAGGTAAGATGATCGAGACCTTTTAAAATTAGTATATTTTTAGCTTATGGTAATGTGGCCAATTTACTCCTTTGGAACTGTTGATCACTTATTTAGTCTTGAAGAGTCTTGCATATGACATTCCCTTCGACTTTGCACATTTGATCGACCGTGTGAATTTCTACCTTTCGAAATGTACCCAGTCACATAGTTCTTGGCCTGTTTGTGTTAGATATCGTCAGCGTGCCTTAGTTCTTATCATTGAAATAGTTCTGAAACTCAGAAATGAATTTTTTCTTTCTAGAGCATCTGTAATTTCACTGATTCAATAACATTAATTCCTTTTCATTTTGTTGCAGATACCGAAATGCAAAGACTTCTTTCCAGGTTTCCGGATTTTATCCAAGGAAGAGCTTAAAAGATTCCCATCGAAAGTAAAGTAAGGGAGCGTTTCGTTTACCCTCAGTCGTTTACATATTACATTTATTGGTGATAGAATGAGACATCGGAAAAATCAGGCCCCTCCAAAATAACGTGTAAAGAGGGCCTGGCTTTTCCGTATAAAATTAAAGTAAACGTAAATAAGAGCCAGATCAGCCAAAGCGGCCAAAACTCAGAACTTATAACATGCGAGACATTTCAAAAACACCAGAAAGGCAAATGATGAGCTGAAGTAAAACACTTGTTTCATAGTATTCATTAACCGATTTTAATAAATTTCATATGGCCGGAAAAGAGATCAAAGGGCAGTGCCCCTATTATGCAGTTAATCGATATCATTAACTCAAATCGTACCTTCTGCTTTTCTTTGTTGTTTGCACTGAATGAAGACATTTGTTGCAATATATTACGAATTATCTTAAAGTTGTAGTTAACGTAAAAAAGGAATATTCAAAATAAGTTGTATGATCATATTTGTATGATCGCATTTGTGATTAGATTGTATTAACCTGATTTTACAGGTGGGGTGGGGGGCTTTTGGAATCCCCAGCAGTTTCTTTTACATAGTTTCTTTTTTCAATACGCTATAGCCCTGAAACTTTTTGTAGTTAACTCTTTACCTTTCTGAGATAAGAAAACAATATTTGGTAAAATTCAATTCTTTATGACCTCCCTTACCATGCGCTTCAAAAATGGTAGTCCAAGAATTGCTGATTCAAGTATGGTATATTTTTTTTGAAAATTCTGCCTCTGAATCATTATTTTGTGCCAGTGTTATATGTAAATGGAAAAGGTTGTATTCCTAAATTTACAGTAAGCATTTCACGTACTTTACTGTGAGAAAGTGCTTACATCGGAATTAATGTTACTGCAAATTTTATGTTGCTTGTTTCACAATGGAAGGTAGTGTCATGGTATGGCATGCAAGTATGTCAGCTATACCAATACCCTGATCATCTGCATGCTTCGATTTCATTGCTTCTGTTAATAGCCGTAGAATTGCAAGAAGACAGAAGAATTGAAGAAAAGGTCAAAATGTTTTTCGAGTCAAAATGTAGATTATTCACTCCAGGGACATTTTTTTACTTGTACTGGAAGCGTTCAACCTTTATAATCTTTCTTCTCATTTCAAATCTTTTCTACTGAATGCAAGCGGAGATGATCATAAAATTATTTCTGACTGAAAAATCCACAATTGCTTAACTACCCGGACCAATAAACCTTATTTTGACCTTCATTATGACACCTTAATTTGTCGTGACCAAACGATCACGAAAACATGACTGTATCTTGACCGTAAAATATTATGTAAGTCTCTCTTGCCACAACGGTTCGTAGAACTTTGCCATATCGTGACCTTAAAGATAACACATAAATGCCCGCTGACCTAACAATGCTGAGAATATGACCGTATCCAGAGAGACCTTGACCATACCGTGACCTTAAAGATGACCCATATATGCCCTCTGACCTAAAAATCATGAAAATATGACTGTATGCTTAGAGAACTTGACCATACTGTGATCTTAAAGATGACACATAAATGACCCCTGACCTAATAATCCTGAAAATATGACTATATGCTTAGAGAACTTAACCATACTGTGACCTTAAAGATAACACATAAATGCCCCCTGACCTAACAATCCTGAAAATATGACTGTAGAATGAGAGAACGTGACCATACTGTGACCTTAAAGATGACACATAAATGCCCCCTGACCTAATAATCCTGAGAATATGACCTCATCTTGACCTTACAGGTAACACGTAAATGTTGTTGACGTAGACTTTCGCGTCAATTGATGGCATCTGAACAAGTACGATAAATTTCAGGAAAAGAGAATGTAGAAGTTAAGCGAAATCACCTGCTATAATGCCTGAACCTAGGAAAATGTTGATGTTATTTTGTCGGCTTCTTCCTTTCACGTGATAAATTTCTCCAATGATTTTCTGTCTGTTTCATTTCTTTAAGTATGTCTTCTATCGATGTAAGTATTGTCTCAAAATTCTTTTGTAAGCTTATACCCTCGAATAAGTATGGATCTAAAAATAGGCAATAAATCATAAGGACATCTTGTAGTTAATCGAAGAGTTACAATTAATTATATAATACGTCAGCTGAAATAATTAATGCATTTACATTGTGGTTTTTGTGATTCAGAACTGGATTTTTCATTACTACGATGGTTTGTGAGAGTTCAAAGTATCTGCCCTTCCTAAAAAGGAGGTAAGTACTGCTCTGATGAATTGATCACCATTCTAACAGTGCACAGTACCCATCCCTTTCTTTCTTTTCTCCCATTTCTTCCGTAGACATCAACGGCTTTCAGGTTACTATAAACCTTTGCCTTCCGCAAACATCGTCAGTTTTCATGGCATTGCATGTAATCGATATTCTTAAGCATGGGGTGTCTACACGAGAAGCATGATATAATGCTTGTCTACTAACCATGCCTATCTGTAAAGCAGCTTCCTAACCTTGTTCCCCTCCCCCTATTCCGCTCGGGTACTTTTCTCCCACTAATCTGTGCTGGTTAATGTCACAATCGGAAGCCCCCCAGTGACTAATTGTATGCTTGTAGGATGATGCTCTGGTACAATAATAGCATGAAAAGTTTGTATACAGATACTGTGGTTAACTGTTTAAGGGGACTTTAAAACCTTAACTCCATGGTTTATATGGCTATATGATGGTTGTAATGATAGTGATGATTGATGAGAATAATTGAAGAGGAGAAGAATGAGCAAAACGAGGAGAACTAGGAGAAGGATGTTATTGATTTTGATGATGGTGATGATAGTGATGATGGTGCTGATGGTGATGATGATGGTGATGGTGATGGTGATGGTGATGATGATGATTACCCCGCTTTGTGACAGAAATTCTCAGTTGTTGTTTCTTCTTCGGCACATGAGCATATAATCATGTTTAATATCATATAATTCTTCTCTATTAAAGGTTTTTAGAAGTTGGAGGAAAATGTGAAAAAAGGTTTATAACATCATTCAGTGAGGTAAATAGAAGTTGATTTGGTAGATGAATACAGTTCTTGTCACTTCGTCGCCTTTATCCGGCAATAGTTTTAGGGTCCCTAAGCCCATTCCACACACCCTCTAAATATTCTTTTTTATGTTTTGCTTTCTTTCTTCTTTCTTTCTTACTTTCGTTCTTTTGTTCTTCCCTCTATCTTTACTTTCTTTTCTTCCTTCTTTTCCCCAATTCCCTTTCACCCTTTTATCCGTCCAACCATCTCTCTCTTTCTCCCCAATAATACAACCTCTCCCTCCTTCCCTTCCTTTTTTTCCTCTTTTTTTCTTCTTCTTTCTGTCGTTTATTCTGTCCATAACTTTCTTTCATTTACTCGCACTTTGCTTCTATTACTCATCTTCGTAATGTTCTACTCTTCTCCTTTTTCCCTCTTCAATAAATCGTTATTTACCCATCGGTTCTTCCTGTTAGAAGAATTTTTTTCTACCAGTAACTAATATGTCTGTTTTGTCCCCTTGTTCCTTGTAGCTCAGTGACTTCGATGTGGTGGTTAACTGCTCGGGATTGCTAGCAAAGGATCTCTGCAACGACAAAGAATTGTTTGCAATAAGAGGACAGATTTTAAGGGTACCATTCATTTGTTCTCATGCTTATCATCTCATTCTATATTCGACACTTTAAAGGACAAGTAGCATTGTTTCTGTTTGCTAAACTCGTAAATAAGCTTGACAATTTACAACAACACAAGCCCTGCCGAGTAAGCACGTCACTGAGGGTAGGCGAAGTAGAGCGACGCCTGCCCTGGGAGCTCTTGTTTTAGAATTCCGTCTACCCTGGCGATGATATGTAGCAGAAAAGAATCATATATATTTCACCTTCTCTGCAATGTTTTGTGTGCTAACTTTTCTTTTAGTCAGTTGATACTATTATTATATGTTTATTGTTTCATTAAGGCTTAATTTCTGGAAGCTGTTAATGTGTTTTTCGTTGTATTCCTTTCCCATACTTTGGAAGCAATGAATACATGCTCTGTCTACCCTGATATTTTATGGAAGGTCCGATCACCTACATCTTTTGAAGCGCCAAGGACGTGTGTGCTACGAAGTCAAATGGTGCCCCAATAGCCAACACTCTTCATTTCCCATATAGTCACAAAAATCTTCAATCTTGTACATCAAGTATTTTTGTTCGCATTCCTTGTTTCTCTACTGACTTTAAAGTGTTTCATTAACCACTCGCCAGCCTGTTCTTGACCAGATTTACAACCCATTCAATTTAAGAGTTCCTCAAGGGATAATAACAGCATTGCTTTTGTAATTTTGGTTGGTTGCACAGCATCCAAACATTTATCTTTGTTCTTTAAGGAAGTGAATAACGTATTCTTTGCCGTAACTTGTGTTTTTGATTTACTATCTTGTACTTCTTTTGATAGGTGGTACTTAGTTTTTATGGATGTGATATTTTACTTGTGCCTACTCGCTGTTGTCAACATGAGACAACACTACATTTCTAAGGAAGTAGGATGACCAAATATTTACGGTTCATTTGAAGATGCTTCTTCGTCCTTCGGCTTATTCCTTTTTAGGGGTCGCCACCCCGGATCATTCTTGTCCACGTTTCCCAGTCGTTGACGTCCTCCATCTCCACACCAGTAACCACCATATCCTCCTTTACAGCGTCTAAAAATCTTCTCTTTTGCCTTTCTCTCTTTCACCTCCATAGGGATTCCTTTTTTAATATTCTCTTCCCTACATGTTCTTCCTCTCTTCTCTCTACGTGGTCGAACGTACATTCAAAAATAAGTGTAATCTCGAACTACTGATTGTCGTGATCACTACTAATGAATAACCTGGAAACGTTTACAAACGTAGGCGAACTTCTAGACCTGTTTATGGAGACTGATAACAAGCAATATGTGTGCAGTCTATGTTAACCATTTTATGTTTGCGCTTTTTTCACAAGTGATACTGCTGGCGGGGGTGGGACTTGTGGAGCCCTCCTATGTAGCTTCGCCATAGTAAGCCCCTTATCATTAAGGTTTTGCTTTTGATTTCGTAACTAGTATCCTTATTTACGAAAGTGGTGAAAAAAAGAATATTTTGGGCTATAGTTCGTACGATATGGGATTTCTTGTGTATTAAGGTCATCGATCATCAACGTTCAACAGGTGACTTATTCAAAATATTATACAACTTTTAACCTTTCCTTCAAGTTTAGCTTTCTTCTTACGGTAATTTTTATAGACTTGCAGAAGGATTTATAGACAAAGAGATCAAAATGTCATTTGGTCCCAAGTTTAGGAAGCCTTTCTTCAAATGCGCATACTCGGGTCTCAAATTGTCGTTTACATTTTTGTTTTCTTGGTCCATTTTCGACTTAACTAAGCTTACTACAACCACTGAATGGCAAATTTTGAGCAGATTTGTTAACGTTTAAGGAGCAAAACACCACTGGTTGTTGTGAATAATACGATTTTTGTCCGATTTCAGGTCAAAGCGCCGTGGATACGTCACTTTTATCGTTTTGAGGTTCCGAGTGAGGATAAATACGTCTACATATTTCCAAAGTATGAAATGTTATTGAGATTTATTTTCATGAGGTTGATCACAGTAACTCACAAGTTACGAGGAGGTTAATGTAAATTTATTTGTTTACAACAATCGTAGTCTTTAACCTTCTATAGTTCCTTCTAGTTACAATTTTTAAAAAATTTTCCGATCAAGTAGCCGTTTAGTATGACCCTTCCCTCGCAAGTTGAAATGTATGGACAGGTACAATAGCTAGAGTAATCGTCAATGCAATCGACACTTCTCCCGTTTTAGGAGGTTATGGGATGGTCACGTTTTGTTGCGATAATTTGACATTTCAAAGATTATTCTTGTAGAGAAGAGCTTAGAAATATCAATCAAGAGTTTTAAGAGCTTTCCTAACCCTTTTTTTATGTCTGGGTGGGCACTCAATTTATCATCCGTAAAGGGAGTAAGTAAGTAGGTTTTGCCCCCGCTATTTAAATGAAAAGTCCTGGATATTGCAAATATGTCTCAAGTGGTAAATATGTACCTGAGAAGTTCAAATTCATTGTTATATTTGCCGTCACGTTTCGTTGTAGCATGTTAAAGAGCAACTTATGTTAGCAATCGCCAGCGTATGTCCTCTAAATGCAGAGCGTCATTTTCTCCTTCAGACTCGTTCTCACTCAGTGGGTATGACGTCACCAGCGCAGTACTTGCCAACGTTTCCGCGATAAAACTAGAATTATTGCAGTTGGAATCAGTGATTTCCCACGTATTTGTATTCCTTGTTTACGTTTGATGATTACACTTCGTCAAGAAACGTTACCAAAGCCTTCGGTATGCCACCGTGTCCAACAGTCAATTGTGATCATATGACAGGGGTGCATAGAATGTTATTTTCGCATCCCCGACCCTAATCAATTGATTGGTCCATGTAATAAGACGAGAGGAATAGAATCAATGTTTGGTTTAGGAACATAGGTCTTGTATGGAGCATTAATTCTTTCAACTTCCCCAGAGATAAAGTACTGTGCGAAAGCCATTTTCTCTCGGAACTGTTGACTGAAGGGCGAAATTGCTTGGTTACGAGCCTCCAAGGGAGAAGTTAAGGGAAGATGTACCTACCTTGTTCGATCAGAAACAGGAAGTCAAAAAGCAACAAACAAGCGAACGTTGCCGTGCTAACCTTTTTCATTTTTTCTTAAAAAGATTATAACGTATGAAACTCATTAAGTTCAAAGACAAAGAGTCTCCTAATGGGTATGTTGGAAACATCTTAAAGGGCGACGAAGGGCCACCGTAATTAATGAATACGATTGTTTATTATTTTGTCGTTATTTATCAATGAAAACAACACTTTTCCATTATTTAAAAAAGATTTTGTGGATGTGCCCAAAAATGGGTATTGAAACTATGATGTCACATGATGTGACTGGAATACAAGGAAATGTCGCTATGCATAAAGAGGACATTGCTACTATAAGTTGCCTTTTAACATGTCACCAAGAAACGTGACAGCAAAAATGATATCGTATTTTTATTTCTCCAACGTAATCTTTACCCATTTATATATACCGGACGTTTCCTTTGATCCTAAGTTGAAAGTTTGTCTCTCCAGTTTACATTTTGTTGCAAACTGCCCCCAAATCAAAATTGATACTCGCATTATACTTTCTTAAATTTGTGTCTCATTTGGGCATCTAAGTGAGGTTTTGGTTTACAACTGGACTGGACGAGATAGCTTCTGGAACCCTTTTATATTGTGTGTCTTTATCACCTTCTAATATCTAGTATATTACTACCCATTCTTGTTGTAGCAATGACTTTGCAGTCCTTGGGGGTACTACAAACGTCGGAGATTACAACCTGAACGTCATCGAGGGTGACAGGCAGTTGATCATCAATGAGACCTCCCTGCTGGAGCCGTCTACGAAGGTAGGCTACAATTGCACATGCATACGAATTTGTAAGCTAACCTCCTTCTTCTCCTTCTCCTTCTCCTTCTCCTTCTCCTTCTCCTTCTCCGTCGTCCTTATTATTCTCCTTCTCCGTCTTCTCCGTCTTCTCCGTCTTCCCCATTCTTCTTCTTCTCTTTCTTCTCCTCCTTCCCCTTCACAATCATAAGTGCCGTTATTATCTCATGACCATAATCACCATGATCATTATCATCATCATCTTCTTCTTCGCCAGCGTTACCGTCATCGTCATCACCATTATTATTGGATCATCATTGTTATGGGCATAGTTGTTATCTTTATCATCGTCCGTATCATCCTCGATTTCTTTCCCCCATATCATTGTCGTTTTTTCAAAATCATTAGAATCATCATTGTTGTGATCTGCTTCTTCTAAGTTACATGGAGCTATAACAACGTTGTTGTAGATATTATGAGGTAGTATTATCGTGCATGTTTTTTACAGTTTTCTTACATATTGTATTTCCATTTAATGATTAGAAAGCCGACGTCGTATGTGACTGGGTTGGCCTTCGCCCCGGCAGGAGTCAAGTGCGATTAGAAAAAGAGATTAAAGCTCTTCCAGGCGGAAAGAAAATGCAGGTGTGTATTACATGCTAGTGGTGGTTCTCGATGTAGCAGTTCATCTGGTAGAAAGTTATTCGGGCTAAAAAATCACTTTGTTCACTTCCAGCCGCGCACATAGATATAAGCTTGTGCTCGGCCCGTGCCCACGGGCCTGCTTAAGCAGGTTTCTGCGGGCAGCCGAAGTTTGCTATTATTGTGCACGTACATGCCCCACGCCCATTTTACAGAGCCCACGGGCATGCTTGCTCGCAAATACAATGCCCTCCATTGTCCATGCCCGCAATATGTAGCTTTCAAGAACGGAATAATATGCTTCATGCTTCATTTCCCAAAATTTAACTTATATCAGGTAATCAAACCCTAAGAGGCTACGGAGCTCCAAAGCATAATTTTCGACCTTCAAGTTTTTCGGTAAACCCCAGACTGCGGACCGCTAGATATGGTAGAGAGAATGCTTGAATTAGTAGTAAATACTTAAATATTGTCATTTTTTTGTAATTTTGACTTTGAGGAAGTCGCTTCAATTTTTATTTCCCCAAATGTAATTTGTGTTTGCCAGTTGATAACTTTGTACAGCGCGTAAATTCCACAGTCCATTTAGGCTGCTTGGCCACAGAAACCGTGCTCTCGTATATCACATGTCTCGCGTCACACGTAAAGTCACACTCGTCCTTTCGTTGTTCTTGTTTCAAGTCATTTTTCATGGATATACTCTTCTGTACATTTGAGTTCATCTTAAGGGTTCTTTTCATACCAGTTCTTGTTCTTGGTAGAAAAGTGGCGGCCTCACGCTTTTCCTCGGAAGTTTTGAAATATAAGAAGAAAAATGCTATTCTTGTAGGACTTTCTCCTTATTGTGCCAAATTCCGCGTTCCTATCAAGTAATCATCAAACTTGATTTAGGTATGAAGCAAGATATAATAAAAGAGATATTTAACAAGCGCCACATCAGTGTCAGAAAATGGCCCCATCACATCATGTCTTTAAATATCATGTTGCATAACATGTCATTCGTGAAGTTGGCGGTTGCGTCGAAAAGATTGTTAGTTGTTCGATCCTCGAGTCGCACTAGATACTTCATATATAGGTACGTGAATCCCATGGCAAGGCAATCTTCTACGCTACCGCATACGGACACTCGTAGGTGACCATTCCATGCTCCGGTCGAATAAAAGGTCGATATTCGGCGTGAAAGATTTTATGACAAGGTATTCTTTACACGCAAATTCTTTGGTAGAGGTTCAGTAGTTACATAACACCGAAGGGTGGGGCAGCAGGTGACGGTAAAAAGTGTAATGAAGGTTTTATAATTTTAAATCGTGATGTAACTTAATGTAAAGTCGCAAAGGCAAGCCGAATGCGTCTGTCTACAAAGTTTAACTTATTTTTCATAACCTTTACCAACCACGTTGATTAATGGATATTTATAGACCACTTAATTTTTATTTAATATCGGATGTCGTTTCCACGTGTACCAAGATCATGTGGCTGGGAGATTCTTAATTTATAGCACGAATCTCCATTTCTGTTTAGAAGGCGTCAAATAGACGTCACGAGGATCACGAGAAGTTCTATTAGTAGGGTGTGTAGGACGACTGTTATTGCCGTCGATACGTCACGTAAGGGGGTTCTTATTTGAAGTGTAAAGACGTTAGAAAAGCGTTTGTGGTGTAGAATTTGCCAAATTTAGTGGGGTTTTTTGTTTTTGTTTTTTATTGTATGCACCCAGATCAAGGTCGAAGCCACTACTAGGAACGGGTTACTTTCCTTTTCGGATGACAGTCTATTTATGCTTACTTTTTATGCTATTTAATGCTTGCTATTCTTGCTATTCATGCAGAGTCCCCCTCTGTCGTATCTCTCGAAACATAGTTTCCCACCTCACGAGAGCAGATGACAGAGCACAGTACCTCCGGGATCGTGGCAGGCAAGCTCAGGGTCGGTTCGAAGTGACGACCCTCGGGGTGCGAGTCTGACACTCTACCACTGTGCCACTACTGTGCCACTACTGTTACGTAACGACTCATTGTGAGTACATTCTTCGTTACGGACGTTTTATCACTTACAGCAGTACAATACATTTTGTCATAAAGTTTTGTCTTTTAATTTCCTAGATCGTTCACAACTATGGCCATGGTCGTAATGGAATTACTATGCATTTTGGTTGTGCCCTACACACAAAGGAACTGGTAGAAGAATTCGTAAAAGAGAAAGAAAGCACTAAATCTACGATACAATCCAAACTTTAGGAGTGCAAGAAACTCTATTTAATTTTCTCATTTCGTATTATAATTCGGAAGAATGAGAATCGCCCATCAGTGATAAATGCGTTTTATATATCAAAATATTCAGCTAGAGTTGAATGTTTTTCCGAGCTCTGATATTGATCTATTACAGAGGGCTTTAATTTATAATAATGTAAAAGTTTAAGTACTTATGAATTTTGCGGTGATTTGTTCACTAGAATTGTTAATAATTACTAATGTAATACTTGGGGAAGCGTTTTTCAGTACGATTAATCTTTGCTACAAAGGAGTTTTTAGGAGTGCCTTAATTCAGGCGTAGCCCAAGGACTCGGGGACGGTGGGCTTCTTTACGAGGTCAAAGTTACCTTCCCCTTCTGGCCTCTAACAACTAAGTTTGTGCCTAGCCCAGGTATTGACTCGCACACTTGAGACAATGAAAGAAAATGTTTATCTGTTAACATACGTCATCCAGTGTAAGAAACTTGATTAAAGATTTGCCTGGTTGGTAAATGGCAAGTGATTTAAATAGCGTTTCCAGATCTAGATCGTCTTCTTGTATTCCGTAGGTAATGGTGCATTTAATGTCGTCAACAGTTCCTCCTTATGATGTAGAATCTATAAAATTGTAGTTTTTGTTTCTGCTTTTTAAGTAGCAGGGACCTAGTTTTAGAGTTTGCTAATTTTAAAGTTAAGAAGAAAATGTGAGTTTCAGCTTTAAAGCTCTTTCGTGTTACCAAGAAATTGAAGAATAAATACAAAAAGGCACCCTCCCCCTTTCCGCCTAGATTAGGATGAAAACCGCACAGTATACAAAAGCATTTTAAGTGACACACAATTTGAGGCAGTGGCTAGATGTTCTGTTTCCATGTTTTAAGGCTTTGCACTGTATAGCCATACTATCACAGGAAATATAATATTTTAAACTTACCTTAGTAGAACTTTTTCATTTGTCAACACGTTGTGGGTAGCCGCCCTTTCTGCGCTTGTTTGACTCGCATGAGTTGCTAATTTGACGCATGTGTTAAGGACCGCTTAGCTTCGTAACCTCATTCTCTAGGCAGAAAAGCAAAAGGAAGGCGTGAAATATTCTGCTGGACTATTTTCCTGGATCCAGTTAATCCTAGCAAACTCGTGTTTCGGCCCGAGTTATTTCTCGGCACCAATTCAGGCGGAACAGTTTGTATCTTGGCCCAGGTACAGCCTGTCATCCTCTTGATGCAAAGGAGTAAAATGTTCCGGAATACTCTCAATCACAGTGAGAATCTAGTCACGATTACCAAGAAAAAATTTTTTTCCGGATTTGGTATTTTGCTCCGCCTCCCAGTATCACAGAACCGTAAGTCCGTCAAGATTGACCTTTTTGGAAATTTGGGTAAAATTGACAAAGCGAGCAAAAATATTGCGCATCACTTTTGTAAGGAAACAAACTTCTGTGACTTAAAGAATTTATAGAAATGGAGAATGTGTTTTTTCAGAGGCGAAATGGCCCAGCAGACGTTCAAACCTCATATGCGTGCTTTTGCTAGATGTTAATCGAAGTAAAGCAGAGGTTAAGTTTACCGAAAAGCACTGATTACTCAATTATTGTCACTGATTTACAAGAATTAGGTAGTAAAATATGCTAAATAGAATCCCGCACGCAGGTACAGACCGCAGTGGATGTCATGTGGTATAGATTTGTAAAGACT
The DNA here is from genome assembly GCA_010016065.2 of Carybdea cf. marsupialis auct. non (Linnaeus, 1758). NCBI lineage: Eukaryota > Metazoa > Cnidaria > Cubozoa > Carybdeida > Carybdeidae > Carybdea > Carybdea cf. marsupialis auct. non (Linnaeus, 1758). Next base: position 5,454 of record JAAAKL020002323.1, on the reverse strand, counting down.
CGCATTTTCTGAGCCACTACGAACTGAGATTTGGTAGCCAGTTCCCTTCATCGTTGCCTTTACCCTAATGCCTGTTACTCACTTACTTGTGAGTCTTCAAACGTGAACTGGACTGACTCTGATTTTTATACCAGCTCGCTACTTACTGAACTATATTTTCTAAAATATTGAGTGAAATTTCCTTTCCTCAAAATCAAGGTATACGAATGCAGGCATGCGAGTATTTCGTACCACGAGGGCCGCGATTAGCATCAATTCGTCCAAGATCTGTTTACAAATAGTAAGGAGACACTAAAGCGTATTGAGATAACAAAGTTTTAACCTACGATTAGGCGTTGAAAAATCTCCAAGATAATATGTTTTAAAAATTTGTGAAACCAGAGCCTTCAGTCTATTGGAAACTCGCCTACTCCACACAACAAAAATAAAACAAAATTTCATACCACATTACGTTGTTGAGATATCTCTGGTTACTCTCTTTGTCCACCTTGTCCCTTCCTTACCTGTGTCAACCTTTACAGCAAAATGAGCGGTCGCTAGAACTACCAGTTGCAAAGTTTATGAGAGTGTACGTGTAGTCCACGTACAAGGCATTGATGACACACTACTAAAACTCTCCATTTATCGACATGCCTTCTGGACGCAAAGATGTCTAGATTTACAAGTAGAATCATCGAGTAAGTACACTCACCTCGACTTTTTTCTTTTTAACATTTCCCTTTACATAGTGTGGGTAACTTAATATCAACATAAATTTTCATACGGTGCAAAAAAGGCCATTAAACTTATCATTTTAATTTGTCAAAGACTTCGATGCTCTTGTGTAAGTAATGAGTCTACCAGTTTCATAAGTATACTTTCTGTATGAACACGCGCAAATGCTGAGTCCATAGTCATCCACGTTTGTGTACCACCCGCATTTTGTAAACAAGAGATCAAGACGCTGCTTAGTTCTTTAATATCATCAAAGCATTTATTGTGTCAAGAGACGGTTCCATAGGATGGGCGTTCACATAGAGAATGGGTCTATCTCAAATTTCTGCAGGGCATTAGACCATTGCGCATTTGAAGAGTTTTACTCAGCTCGCAATGCACTTCGGTATCGTTGGGGGGTGGGGGGAGGGTAGCATTTGGCCTGAACGACTCACTTCGTGTTAGTTTGGACTTACTCTTGAATTTAATGGCATCTTCATTATCATTCCTTTAAAATTCTCATACATTCACTTTTCTGGCTACAATAGGTGGAGAAGATCACTGTGCTGTCTAATGTGAGATGTATGAAAGGCCGTGCCAGTGTATTACTGGGTGACGAAGCTCTTCTATTGGAACTATCTATTCTCATTCCATTGTATGACTACTTGAGTAGGAAATGACGATAGAATACAAAATAGGAGTGTGCTAAATGACGCGCCTTCGCGCCCACGCGCCCTAACTTTGTACGCGCCTTTGAAAATATTCAAAGGCGCATCAGATTTTTAAAGGCGCGTCGTATTTTCAAACGCGCGTCAAGTTTGAAAAGGCGCGTCTAAGACACGAAGGCGCGTAAGGCACGTCATTTAGCACACTCACAAAATAGTGGCACACCAGTCTTATGTTATACTGTCAAATACAGTAGGACTCTAGGTTAGAGGAAGAACTATACGCCCACTCGAACGAACATCTCTGTTTACGAGCGAAAGATAGCTAGAACCAATTCATCTTCACTCTTCTTAACGTAAGTATTACAATTTGAAAAGACATGGAAAATAGCAGACATGGCGGTTTGATACTCAACACTGTATCGAACCGCAAAAACAGTCTAAACAGACAGGAAATGTGAGAGGGGGTTCAACAAGACGATCCTTCTGATTTTACCATGGTCCTTCAGCTCACGAGGTCTAGTCACTCAACGTGGCTCCCTGTGGAATCTAATGTTTTCATCAAAATAACTTCTGGCTACCGCCCTCTGTATTGAGTAGGCCTATTGAGTAGGTTGAGAACTCTAATGACAGTATAACTGCATAGGAGCAGAGGGATAAACAAGAGAACATCAGCGATTCTGCATACTTGTTTTGGCAGGCTATAATGACAGTTCACGCCACGTATGTATGGCTGTTAATCTACATTTAAATTACAATCAAAGGTACCGAAATCAATGAGTGACTGCAAGCGATGTATCGAGTAGGACTGTGTACCATTATGCATGATAAATTTAGATAACCTTTGTTGCAATTTTTGTGTTGTTTTTTTAAATTTTTTTTTATTTTTTCCGTAGGCGTTAAAAACAAAAGGGTAGTGTCATCGCTTAGCATGTTTTTAAAACCAGGTATTCTAGTAAGTAAACAAATCCTCTTACCGTGGAAAGTTGTTACTCACTGCATGCACGATGCTACTTCAACTTGTGCTTTCAAGCTCGGGTTATAGTTAGTTAAAAAGTGCCGGAATATTTATTAAAGTATTTCAGCGTATTTTCTCTTGAGCTGCTTCCTTTCCATTTTAAATTTATCAGATGTGTCTTAGAGCCGTAAATTCGAGGCTCGAATGTATAAGCCTAGCTTATGTTAGTTATTAAGTCACATATTTAATTGTGTACCGGTACACCTTATGTAATCGTATCCTTCTGTTATCAATATCTCCTAACACCATCCAACAGAAAGAGTTTTTGATTTTGGTTGTTATATAAAACACCATAAGATGCAAGGAAAGTGTCAAAAATTCATTATGAAAACTTTCAGAGGTCTTCCCTTTTAAGAATAGTCTGCTATAATTCTACCTATTCTTGATTGTTATATAAGATTCTCATTTAAAATCTGATGATGGTATCTTCTCATCTATTGTTTCAGTTTCTGTACTGAGCCTAAGGGGTAGAGTAGCCAGGGCCCTACCGCCGAGTGCTGCCCGCCAAACAGCATAAATATGTTTTAGACAGGTTCAAGTCGACGCACGTTACATGTATGTTTGTGGGCGGTGCTACTGCAGTTTCGTAGCCCCCCCTCTTAGAAATCTTCAAAAATATATTCCGAATGAAACGAATCTTAAAAGACAAGTATTATAAGAAATTTTCAATTTAATGAAAGCAAACATACTTTTATCCCTAATATATACCAGTATAACTGTGTAAATCTAACCTATATTCTGATCCTTCCTTTTATTAGGTACCAGTGTGTACTAGTACAGTAGTGGGCACCCAGATTACAAGAAAATTAGAAATCCTGCCCAGAACTCTATTGCAAATGCTTGCTCTAGAAGTTTTAGCTTATGATGAGGAATCTCAGAGATATAAATAGAAGATTAAACTGCTTCATTCCAATGAACAAAATATTTGGTCTCTTGCTCATTCAAATTAGTTGATCTTTGCTATATCTCAGCACATATGGAGTACAACCACTGACATAGCCAGGTCATTTTTGTTGGGTATGCTAATTATGTATCAGCATTTTTTAGGGCATGCTCCATGAAAAAATATACTGGTGTCTGGCACTCCCCCAGGGTAAAGTTTTAAAGACACGTAGATCTCCGTATGAGAGATCGGACCATTACAATTCATTGAGTGTGAAAACAGAAAATAAACTGATGGAATATTCTTTTTTACTCTAATATATTTTTAAATTAAGAGGCCAACTTAAACCAGTGTATGCTATTTTACCTTGAAGTCCTCTCCTAGGGCATGCTTAGCATACAAAGCTTACACCTGACTACACCACTGAGTACAACCTGCACAAACAATATACCTTGACTATAGGCCTAGTGCTATTTGCAAAACTGACAGTTATCAGTAGCCTATTTGTTAGCCCAGGCAGATGAAATTTATTGGTTTGTATTACATCCAAACAATGTCTTTCAAACCCCTAAAGTAAGGAAGATGTACAAACACTTAAAACACATGACACCATAGAGCATTGATGTCAAATTTTGTGAATGAAATTGCCAGTATAAACCATGCAAAAGGAACATTAACTACATCAATGCACAACCTAGATTCAAGAAAGTCTTTTGTTGTGGAAGTATCTCTTAATTCTTGGTTAACAAGTATTAGTAGTATCCATATTGTACTGTGGCTGATAGTTCAGGCCTACAAATGGGAGTTATCTAGCAAGTAAATTGGTCTCAAAATTCACATAGCAATCTGTTTACTTGCTTGGTCTATGGACTTTGTGGAGCTCAAGCTCAAAATGATAAGTCAGGAATTGGTACAGCAGCTGTACACAAAAAGGGTTTAAGCAAAAGTGTCTTGGGTAGGGGGGGAGCTACTGGAGCTGCACTCCCTAAGCTCTTGCTTAATGGCTAATTTTGTCAAATCTGTAGGCAGCAAGAGTCCATTGTGTTAAGATACCAGTGCAGCAATTTGTCTTATTTCATATATTGATTAGAGATGGATGTTGATGTCCATTAGTTAGGAATTTTGAGCTAATGAGGATAAGTTTTAGATGGCTTGGCATAATGAATCTTGTCATTATGTTGTGTTTGAAGTTGAAATATCGAGGTTGCTCAATTTTGCAATAAAATCCATCTTAGGCCTGGTCCATGCATCAAACATTTTATGTGCCAACATATTTTGTATTTCTTTAGTATTAATTCAAAAAGGTGTTCTCCAAGGTTTGATTTGCTGTTAGAATATTTATGAAGGTAATTAAGATTGCTGGTAGTATTGTTGCTTAACCTCAGATATGCCTCACTTATCTTACCATTTCTTTCCAAACTCTAATTTTTCTACCTGATCTTATCCTTCTATATTCTATTACATTTGTTTTGTATAACAGGTGCTAGCTGGAAACTATTGCCAAATATATGTCAGCACAAAAGGCATGGATTGTCCAAATGTAGCAGTTATTGGTGCAGGTATTATTGGACTTTCAACTGCTGTTGTATTAAAGAGGGATCACCCTAACTACAAAGTGACTCTCATAGCAGAAAAATTTTCTCCATTTCTTGCAAGTGATGGTGCACCTGGATATTGGTTTCCAGGTTATGAACTTGACAAAGATAGACCAAACTTGTTAAGGTAAGAATAATTTATATAGTTCTTTTGTATGCAATGTATTAATACCCTTTTGAAGACATAGGCATGCTGTTGCAGTGTTCTCAGCGAGCAGCCATATTAATGACTAGCATGCGAATACACTTTTAGTATTTTTTAGTGTCCAATATTTTGAACATTTTGTACAGATATCAATCCCCTTCTTATATAATAGAGCACCCTTTTGCCCGACCCTTACGTCTTCTTTGTTTGTAAAAACTAAGGAAATTGTTAGATTGATTGAATAGTATGAGAAAAAAAAAAAATTTATCTATCTAATTATAAAATAGTGCTGGATATGAACTTTAAAGGAAGCTGATGAAAAATTCAAAGACACCATCACAGTGCTATGATTGATCCTGATGCTGAACTTTAATCAGTGTGTAACCCATGTACATTCCCCATGGTCATGTACCTACCCCACTTTACTCGATTACCCCTATAATCGTGACTGTACC
>JAAAKL020002322.1:0-26564 GCA_010016065.2 Carybdea cf. marsupialis auct. non (Linnaeus, 1758) | reverse complement strand
TAAAGCCGCCCTACATCGAATTCGATTATTAATCGAACTCTGTACACTAAAGCCGCCCTACATCGAATTCGATTATTAATCGAACTCTGTACACTAAAGCCGCCCTACATCGAATTCGATTATTCACAATACTTTTCTCTGAAAAACGCTCTGTAATCTGCTCTCGTGAAGTGGGAAACTATGTTTCGAGAGAGAGAGAGGACAGCGAGGGGACAGCATGCATAAATAGATTGTCATCCCGGGGGGGGGGGGGGGAGCAAACCCGCTACTAGTAGTGGCTTCGGCCTTGAACTGTGTGGGGAAAAAGTTATATCAACACTAGAAATTTCCAGTCTCGTTAACTGTTCCGGCTGCTGCTGGCTCTAAAAATGTAGCTCCAGACTTTGTAACAACCGCATCTGCCTGCTTTCGTTGAAGCTCCTTTTTCATCTGGATTTGTTATAAAAAAATGATAGAATCAACAGTTTTGGTATGCATAAACTAAAGCTTGGCGACAAGAAATTTGTCGATGCTAATAATGTGTAGCTATAAGGGAAGCTGTTATTTATTGCTGAGTCATTACTTAAATCCTCGGTTTGAAGTTTTTTCTTTTGCAAATTGTACATTTCCTTTCTATTTAATCAATAGGTTATGGATACTGCAGTTCAATAACTTATTCTGCTTTGGAGGCAAGGTACCTTAGAGTATTCCTTTGCTAATGATTGTCTTCAATTTCCCGCCGGTAAGTGTTAAAAAACTGAAGTTTTCTGTCTTTTACTTTTATTACGTCTGTAAATTATTAGTGTTATTTTGATGTCAAATTTTGGAAGATCTGCTCAAAATGTCCATTTGAAATTCTATTCTATGATAAAGTTGATGTTGATTCAACTAACAAGTATTCACAATACGCTCCATAGAGTAATTCTTTAAAATCACGACTCGAACGTAAAATGCCGATTCTTCAGGATCAAGTTATCTGTTAATCCGAGGAGTGACCATTCAGACCCCGTTTACAAGAGATCGGATCCATCTGGGAGTGGATCCATTTGGATCCGTACTCGTTTTCGCAGGCGTTTACACGGGTACAGGTCCAAAATTGACATGCGTTTACACGAGATAAAATCAATTTTGATCCGCCTGAAAACGCATGCGTGGAAATAGTTTTTAAAATTGGGCGGAAAGAGTAGACCTGCTGCAGTTGTTTGAGATTGTAATCTACTTTCTTCCCTTTGTCTGATCAGTTGCCATAATTGATTTAAATCCTGAGTGGTAAACCTTTAGCAGAGAAGCGTTGTATTCCTTTTACTGAGTTTTGTTTGGATTGAGATGTTTTGCATATCAAATTTGGCGCCAAAATAACGGTAGTCCATGTGGAATATACCTCATACTGGAAATTTTGTAACTTCAATTTCGATCAGAGCCCATTTGGATCCGACCCCAAGCGTTAACATGAGACCTGACTGGTACCGGAGACAAACGAGATCAGTTTTCAAAGCGATCCCAAACGAGCAGGGATAGCAGATCCAAATGAGATCGGATCCACTTGGTCTCGCGTAAACGCAAGGCCGATCCGTATCAGTGCTGCACAAGAGTAGTCCACAAGAACGAACTATGTGAAGTACCACATTGATAGAACCAGTGGAAGTCCCCCTGTGAAAGTTGCGAGGCAAAAAAGGTGAAAATGTGCAACACATAACAAGCGGATGTGGAAAAAATTGGCATAGAAAGAATATAAGAGACGGCACGCTACTTAGCGAAGAAATTTCATCGGGGCATCTGTATAAAAGGAGAGTTACACCACAGCGAAAAGTGGTATGAACATGATCCAGAAGGAGCAGTAGAAAATGAGGAGGTTAAAGTACTGCGGGGCATTGATATCAAATGCGATAATCTGATAAAGGGAAGGAGACCTGATTTAATCGTTATTGACAAGAAAGACCAAAAAGTACTAGGGTTTGAAAAGAGAGACAAGGAGATCACAGAAGTTGCGAAAAGCAAAAATTGTCCCTGCAGTGGTAGTGACCTTTGGAAGTGTTACAGAAGACTTTGACAGATGGATGGGAAAATGGAAGATAGCAATGTTGGAAAAACGAAAAAGACTGCCTCGTAAATAACTGCCAGAGTATTGAGAAAAATATTAGAAATGTTAAAACGAGATGATTTTGCTACCCTTTGGTTATTTGTTGACTATGACTCGCCTGGCATATGAAATACCGGCCATGACAACAGCCAGAACATATATATTAAAATGAGAATACTGAAAATAATCACCTAATGCAGTGTGATTTATAGATGCTCCTTATATCACAGCACAATAGGTTATTCTCAAAACGAGCAAAATTGAATGGGGAAATGAGATCTTTTCCACTGATACATAACAACTTTACAGAGAAGTACGGGTACAAGACGCTGAAAGGACACTGTCAATAGAAGAGGTCCCATTGCTTTGGGAAAGATATGGGGTAGATCTCAAACAGTCTAATCTACCAGACAATCCTCCCGTAATCAAAACCTAAACATTACATATATATTATTGATGAACATAAACTAGCACGGAAAGTGAAGTCAGCAGCCACGTAACAAATGGTTGTATCAAAGTATGAAGCCGAATAACACAATTTCTTCTTGTTATCCTACCTCTGTGTAATGAACAACAAATTAATCCGGATGAAATGCATATCATGAAACATCCTTCCAGAACCCGCCAATAACCTGTCTTCTTACACAGCACCACGGATTCCATAAAACAACTTAACAAGTTTAAAGAGCTGTTGTCAAACCACGCATCATAAAATGAAAAACGGCTGTTTCTTTCTTTTCTATTCATTAAACCTTGACTCGAGGACTGCAACTGGTAACTTTGGCAGGTGAAAGTTACGATAAATGTTTCAGTTATCACCTGGGGCCTTAATCAAGTCTGGGTGGGCCATATAGGTGCATCAAGTAGAGAATGGGTGGCATATCGTTGATAATTTTTGTTAAACTCTTATTTCTTGGTAGCAAAATGATATTTACAGATCGATAAATAGTTATGAATTCACATGGTTGGTCTTGCATACTTAATATCTAAAAAAAAAACATTAATGAGGGAGAGGGGGGTAGTAGTAGTATTAAATTCTGTCGCGGATAGCCATCGGATAGCGGATCATTTCATGTCGCGACCCTTTACAGTACATTATCAGTTGAGTTATATAGCTTGTACCTAGCAGCAGAAACAGAGAATTTATAGTCTTTTAGAAGGATCTAAAAGCGCCTTAGTAGGAGACCACCAGGAAGGTCTAAGATTGCATGGCTAAAAAACATGGAAGCAGATCTGAAGAAATACAATTTGAAAAGAAACATGACCAGTGACAGATCTGAATGGCGGTCCACCATCGCATGTCTTTCCTCAAATGAAATGGGACAAGAAAGACGTTAAAAGGATATGTAAGTACGTAAGAAAGTAAGTAAGTAAGTAAGTAAGTCAGTAAGTAAATAAGCAAGTAAGAAAGTAATTAAGGAAGTAAGTAAGTCAGTAAGTTAATAAGCAAGTAAGGAAGTAAGTAAGTAAGCAAGCAAGTAAGTAAATAAGTAAGTAAGTAAATAAGCAAGTAAGAAAGTAATTAAGGAAGTAAGTAAGCAAGTAAGTAAGTAAGTAAGTAAACAAGTAAGTAAGTAAAAAGTAAGTAAATAAGTATGTAAGTAAGTACGTAAGTAAATAAGTAAGTATATAAGTAAGTAAGTAAGTAACTAAGTATGTAAGTAAATAAGTAAGTAAATAAGTAAGTAAGTAAATAAGTAAGTAAATAAATAAGTAAGTAAATAAGTAAGTACGTAAGTAAATAAGTAAGTAAGAAAGTAAGTAAGTAAGTATGTAAGTAAGTAAGTAAGCAAGCAAGTAAGCATGTAAGTAAGTAAATAAGCAAGTAAGCAAGCAAGTAAGTAAATAAGTAAGTAAGTAAGAAAGTAAGTAAGTAAGTATGTAAGTAAGTAAGTAACTAAGTATGTAAGTAAATAAGTAAGTAAATAAGTAAGTAAATAAGTAAGTAAGTACGTAGATAAGGAAGTACGTAAGTAAATAAATAAATAAGTAAATAAATAAGTAAGTAAATAAGTAAGTAAGAAAGTAAGCAAGTAAGTATGTAAGTAAGTAAGTAAGTAACTAAGTATGTAAGTAAGTAAGTAAGTAAGTAACTAAGTATGTAAGTAAATAAGTAAGTAAATAAGTAACGAAGGAAGGAAGTAAGCAATTTAGTAAATAAGTAAGTAAGTAAGTAGAAGCTCCTTGGCACGCATATCAAATTCAATCATGCACGTGTAACAACAACGTGTTATACATTGCATACTTCTTTCACTAGTAATAAATATTTCCGATAGTTCAAATTAGCCGAACCCCAGTTATTATTAAGCTTAAGTCACGATCGTAAATACAACATCGAGTAAGCCTGTCTTAAATCATGCTACTCAAATACTCTCCACAGTCAAATTATGTTACGATAATCAAACCCTTGATACAGCCAAACTTTTAGGAATGATAAGTTTTGACGGATGCAATTTACATGCTGTTGGTATAAGCTATATAAAGAGTCATGTTACATAAATTTCGTTTCGCAAGGAATGTAAAATGTTTCTTTAGTCGAAACAAGAGGAGAGACTGTAGTGGATCAACCACTTCCTATGAGCAATAACTACCCTTTCTACGCAATATTGCCATGACGTAAGAACTTTGACATCATACATATTGGACATTTCCTACGTAATACTTTAAACTTAATAATTGCAATTCTTGTTCTTCTCATATATAAAATTATCCATGTAAACCACAAAGACAAATTTCAATTTTTACTTCAACACGACGCTGTTCGTAGTGAGTGTTATCAGAACCAAACAACAATCGTTGGATTTTCATTGCGCTTTAAAGTCCGGCTTAGAAGTACTGAATTCACGTAACTTTACTACTCTCAAATATCTTTTGATAGCTTTCTCATCTCTATTACTTAAAATTGGCACTGAATACATCAACCAACAGGTCGGCAATCCTTGTCGTAAAGTCGCGATTTGCAAGTTGATCGTCACCTGCTCAAACTGCGTGATTTTCAAATTCTAATCTTGATCGAGGTATACTTTCTCTGGTCAATCATCAGACTTACAACTGAAAACCTCTCGTCATATCTCTTCTTATCTCTACCTCAACTGGCTTTGGTCTGATTGATGTGCCCGATCGTTAACCTTTCATAATGATGTCGCCTAGCACTGGAAGGCGGGTCTGTAACATAGCCTAATGCTGGCTGTCGATATCCTCAGATGAAGAACAACCGGCTGCTGCTGCGACCAGAGAAATTGCAGCATGCTGTCATCGATGTAACCTTACATAGTCTCACAGGGCAATACGCCAAGATAACATGGGTGTCAGGCTTGAACTCCTGTGATAACTTGATCACGTTCTCATATACCTATTCATACGTTTCTTTCAAAACTTCTTCATACTGCAAAATCCCTTTTTGAATGCAGGACCACATTTGGCTATGTATACATATACATTTGGACGCAGATAAGATACGGTTGGGGAAGTGCAAACTTAGTCATATTTCAACCCAGCTTTCGCCGAACTTTCTCTCTATATATAATTAATTTTTTGTAAAGTGGATATCAAAAATCAACTTATTCTTCCATTAGTTCAGAACTTAAATCTCCTTAGCTTTCGTCTTTCACTGGAGACATATCAAAGATACGGCCAGTCATAACCATGTTTAAGAAGGATGAAGCATATCCTGTGAGGCGCACCTTCACTTGTATCTAGCGTGTAACAGAGAAATGGGGGCAAAACTTACTGTTCTGTTCAAAATAGCAACGTGTATTATGCACTGTAGTGTGCACTGATACATCAGATTAGGCAATGGTAGGGCTATAGTCCATACATGATTATCCCTTACAATTTGTGGAATTGGGTATAGATGCGAGTGACGCTACAAGATGGTCGTGCACCACTTACCTTAAGAATTTATTGGTACTTTTGCCTCTAAGGGAATTTTTAATTCCCACACGCTTATAAAAGTTGGAAGTAAAACCCTTTTTACACGGTACAGAACAATATGGCTGTGTATCTGGACTGATACGGATTGGCCCTACGTTTACACGGGACCTTGTGCTGTTTGTTTTTTGTTTGAAATAAACAAAAGCTACATACCGAACTAATGACTTTACGACGCTAGGGGATATGATGGCTTCTATAGGGATTCGATTTGACAGCATCGATCATCTGATGAATTAGAATTGCGGTACGTCAGGTTCTTCCGAAGGGGTATGCAGTGGAAAAGTTGGATGATTTCCGAGTAATGCACGTTCTCTTCCTGTATATGGAAGGGCATACACCGACATTGATTTTTAAGAGAGAGGGGGACATAAGCCTGACGAACTGGGATGGCTGGAAGAAGTTATTTTACATTTTATTTTTCCATTGAAAGTGCGTTCTACAGTCACACAGGTTGAACGTCTATGTCTCTATAACCTGTGACATACTTAAGGCCCAACTCCTCACAGTGGGGAGGGGGGCACGACCCAATGGGGCTGTACAGGTGTTACAGTGAAACAGTTAAATATTCATAAGTGTCATCAGCAAAAGTTGCGGCGGGATATATAAAGAAGTTCCATGGGCTCAAGCTAAGTAATCCGATAGCTCCACATGCACATTGCGCACTACATCGATACTTGATTTTGGTGTTACCGGGCAAAGCCTCTCAGACAGAGGGACAAGACACATTTTGTAGGTTGGGGGGCAACGCTGCGAAATCGACACTGTTCATAATTACTCCTAAGTTACTTCGGAAACACCCAATTGGGGCTATGTTACGGTTAGTTTATCTTTGAGGGATACGCAGTCACATACAACTTTCAGACACCGTACGAAATAGAAATGATGTTCGTGAATTATAAGCTACGCAAAGTTCAGTTACTGTAAAAATATTGTACAAGTATCGTACTGTTCCTCCCATGTTTTGGCCTGTTTTGGAGATGTATAGCTTAACCCTAAAACTGATTCCTGTGGAGAACACGTATAACCTAAGTGCCTTACACTTACATCAGCACCCAACCTACCAAGGCTCGTGTTCACATATTATGCAACCTTAAAAATATTGTAGAAGTACTGTTCCCTTTCCAACAGATTAGCTATTATGGATTTCGTTCAATACAATCGAATTAACATCTTATTTCCAACTCTTGTGTGCTAAATGTGCTGTTCCTATAACCCGTGTCTGGAGAGGGAAGGGCAGATTGATAAAAAAAAGTACCCGTCTTATCCGCAACGTCTATTTCGTGAGGTCGCTTTCATTACACATCTATGTTAATAGAAACATTATTGCGTGTGGTGTTTAAGTTGAAAAAGAACAAAATGTGGTCAATGAAAAAAAGGAGTGAACAGAGATACTTTGTCGTCATCGGAAATACTTCTTGGCATCTTGCTTTGATTATTTATTCACTTGCATCGAACCAATTACGTTATGATTGTAACGTACAAAAAGATGCCCCCATCAAAATATTTGGGCATCATTTGCAAACAAATGCATAAAGAGTTTGGTACAAAATCAAGCGTGCCCGAGGGAGGGGAGGGAAAGCCAGGACATCTATGATTTTCGAGCAAATGGTACTTCAAATCGGCAAAAACAGCAAATTAGATAGCTCTTCATGAGGCGGCCGTCAGGGATCGCACTCAACGCAAACCCAAACCTGCGCATGGTGCATGGAACGAGACGTTTCATGTTTTGATCAATCCACTGATACTAAGATTGCTGGCGTATGATAGCCATTGTTTTAGGAATAAGCCTGCGTTAACAGACTTTGGCTGAACTATGTGCATTTCTACAGGTTAAAGCGAAGAAATGGGAAATGTGCATTTTGGTGGTATCATTATGGCTAGTATTGTATCCAACCACTACTTGTAAACCGTTCAACTGACCTTAAAAATTCAATTCTACATGAGTTTTGAAAATTCAAGTTGTACTGCGGTTTTTAGCTTTTATGTCCAGTCAAAATAGAAGCAAAAACATAGCTCATTTTATCTCATTCTCACGTTTATTTCTTGGAAACATTCCACCATAATCTTCCAGTATAAACTAACCCATTGTCTAATACATTCACAATCCTTGCATAAACACAGGCCTGTCACTTCCAATAAGTTTTCCGATTTCCCTATATAATCATAGTGACGCTGAACAATAGAACGAGATAACATTTTACCGCCTTTCATATGATGCCTGGCAATACTAATGCGTACCCACGCGGAGGAGGCAGTATCAAACAGTGGCAAACGGAACATGCATATGATTGGAAACTGCATCTGAAATGACAGGCTACTTGACAGGAAAGGAATCCATAAAAAAGTGTGAAGGCCACAAGTTCCAATTTAATCCTTCCCATTGAACAAGTTAGGCAGTGAGTTGATAAATGATGGGGACTAAACTTTCATAATGGGGAAAAACTGTCACTCACGGAAGCACAAGGCATACTCCAAAAGTCACAGGAGAATTGGTGGTCATCCTAAAAACCCAACTGATGTTGAGACACCAACACATAACAAATCTGTGCGAGAATTTTCACGCCAGCAGCAGTAAGTGAGCAGCAGATTTTCCTATTCACTATTAATCTTCTTGAAGCTATATTAGACCCACATAAGTCGTTTAGAGGACTAATTACACTTCTAATTCACAGATTTTCCTTGGCTGATCCTTGGAAATTCCATAACCTCCTTAGTTTATGCACCATTTTGTTATTTTGATGTGGGATAGATCAACAAATCATTGGGGCCAAGATAGTACTTATTTCGCTCTTACCTTCAAATAATGTAATTTTGCAAGGCAATAAATATCTCGCGAATTCGTGGATCTAAGAACATTTGTGCAAAATTGAGTTTGCGCTTCCTAGATACGTTAAACATGATTCTGCCATTTAGCTGTTAGTATCAAAAGTTCATCAAATCCTGTTCCTCTCTTTTCTGATTTCAGGTGTTTCTGCGCCATAGATCATATCACATCAAGGTGAAACCCTGGAAGATCCAGCATCACTTTAGACCACCATATTACATCACCTGCTTCTGTTACTGATGAAGAAAACAGTGATGTCTTAGACAGTGACTCTCACACTGACTCCAAATCTGATATTCTGCTGAAAACGGTCAAGAAGTTGTTGTACAAGTATTTTTCTTCAGAAAGTCTCCAAATCCAGAATTGGAAAGTACCACATATGCCATTCACGGATGTTTTGCCACTACGGCATAGAAGCCAATACGGAGTGTCACATTTAAGTCCCAACAAAGAAGAGACCGGAGCCATTGAAATGAAGTGCACGAAAACGCATCCAATCATGATGAACTGCCAAGAGTATCTAGCTTTTATGACCTGAGCACATGCAACGTTTTCTTTAAAAAATTTAACTAATAAAATTTTTTGCGTGGGTCTGTACGTAGCTAGTGTGATAAATGGAGAGCCTGTTTGGGCACAAAAATGAAAACTAGAGTTCTGTTGTGTTACGCTACTTAGAGCCAGCTACGAAGCTTCGAAACTTCAAATAAAGTTCTGTCAGTGATTTCTTACCCCCCCCCCCCCCCCCCCACACACACACACACATTCAGCACTTTTTTATCTAACCTTCTAACCTTACTAAATTTAACGAATCTACCAAACTATACTTCATAACCACGTCAATGTTTCATTATGCAAGTTATGGCAACTGCTGCTTCCTACAAATCAGAATCTAATTTCATTATGATGGTTCAAGGTTCAATCACTGTCTACCTACAGAACAGGGGGTAGTAGGATACCTTTGATCACCAATGATCACACAAAACTTACAGAAAGGAAGGAGTGGCTTTCTTTTAAAAGATGTGACATAAAACACCCATAAGCAGAAGTGTGACTAAGAAATAAGAGGCATTACATATCGGCATAGATGCCCCAACCCCCATAAATCAATATAACACTGTCTTTAAACTAGGTCTTCCACGCCACCCCTACTGTTATTTATGTTTTGAATGACCCCTTATGTATATAAAACTGAGTTTTCTAGTGGTCACCCCCCCCCCCTTTTTTTTCACCTTATGTTCCTTTCATACAGTTTGGGAAATCACAATTACATAATAAATACTCAGTCATCACAGCTCCTTAATGAAGGCGTGAAACCAAGATCAAACTGCTTCTGAAGTCTTTCCAGCCCTACTCTACTCCAACCTCTTACACTTCACATGACGTCTGTATACCATCAGAGCTGAGTCTAGGCACAAGAGGCCACATCCCTGTCAGCAGCCTTGTGTTCACCACTATGAATCAACTTTCAAAAATGCATTCCACTAAGATTTACAGCAGATGAACATAGTGATGGGGAAATGCTTTGGAATAACCACCAAGGTAATCTCTTGTTAACAGAATGACATTAATATCGTTTCCCAAAAGGTGGAGCTAAATCATCAAAACAGTGAGGGAGCCAGGGAGCCCTACTTAAATGCCCAGCTTACCTATGTTTCTCGACAACAATTAGGAGTTTGGTTAAAAAAGCTTCCAAGTTAGACATGTATCCAACCTACAATTTTACTTTAGAACTTTGTACATTGACTTTCGAAATATTGCCGCCTTTGGAAACACATTGTCATGCCATTGGGGTACTAATAGAAAGCAAGTCTAAAATAGGACTCCCATTTTATCTGTGCAACAAAGATTGAATGGAAACCTTTAGCAATTTTCTTCATGTTGTGGGTCAAAACAAGGTTAAACCTGGGTCAAACCAACTCAAAAATAAGGTCAAACCTGGGTCAAATCATTTTGGAAGAAAATGTATTGATTGTCAACCACTATGAGTTTGTATACAAATAATAAGAAATGAGCAAGCAGTGTCTAAAGTATAAAAAGCTTATTTTCAGAATTCATTTAAAACAGTGTTTGAATCAAGATTGTCACTAAATCCTCAGGTTCTTAAGTCATTGTAAACAATCTTGTTCAATAATTTATGCAAAAATGAACACCATTGTAGCAAAATTCATTTCTCACCAGGATAAGCTGAGGGCTTTTCCTCCTGCTTGAAATAAATTTGCCAAGATGAACAGTACAGGAAAGACAAAGGTGGTTAAATGTTGAAAACCAAACTGAAACATTGCAGATGGAAGTGTTCAGTCAATTTACAAATCACAATAAAGTTCACATTAATACTTAAGCTGTCAAAGTAAGGTATTTGGGTATTTGCAGATCATCTACTTTAGGTCAACTGGCTTCTACAATGGCAATAATTTTGCCTACTCCATCAGGTGAAGTGACTGGACTCTCAACTTTCAAATGTCATCCTGACATTTGCAGGTCATCTAGAAAATTATCACTGAAAAACAATGTTGTCAAAAAACCTTCAACAAGGATGGTAAGTTTCTGAATTAGGAGGCCAACACTAAAGCTACATTGATTGAGTATATCAGTGACCTTTACAAGAGACGATATAGAGAGTCACTTGCTGGCATAGATGTTATAGAGAGGAATGGGCAGGATTGTCAACACTAGAAGTAGGGTTGGCACTGAGAGCAGTTAGTTAATGAGGGGCAGTGAGTAAACATTGACAAAATCAAAATCTTGCAAGCCACATGAGACACTGGCAGCTATAACTTGGAAAAATGCAGAATGGGCAATCCACTGGTAAATGCATCAAATTCAAATGGATGATGTCAGAAAAACCAAACTATCAGTCTATATACCTCTACAACACGTTTTTTGGTGACATTGTGACACCCTTTAGTGAAACTTTTGATGATAGTTTGAACAACTTACCATCTTTCAATTACACAATATACAGCAGCAAGGTCAAGGTACTCTGAATCTAACACTGGGTGAGGAATTGAAAAGAAGCAAATGGGAGGGTCTTCTTTTGACATTAAAAAAGTGAAAGGTATTGGTTGTCAATACCAGCAAAGAAGGATCAGTATAGAAAATTGGGCACCTCAAGTTTACAGGCAGCAACAAAGGAAACAGCACACCAGAAATTGGGTGAAGACTGGTGATGTAAAGGGAGGCAGTCTATGGGATAGCTAATATCTGAAAATGTAGGGGAGTTAGAATTACCCTGCTAAATATGACTGCTCTGGCCAATCATCTTTTGCCAGTGACTCATGAGCCATATTGAAAAGAGACAAATTAAGGATAGATGCATTTAACATAAGGCGCTACTGTAAATGGACGGAGAAAAACAAACACCTGAGTGTTCAGCAAGATCTGCAACCTGATATGTTGGTCTGCCGGATCATTCTGAAAAGCAAATTACAGTTTTTAAGCCACGTTTGTCGAAAAGGTGTGCAAAGCAAGATCATTATTACTGGAACAGTTAATGACAAGAAAAAAAGGAACAGGACAACCAGCCACACAATGGATCAAAGACATGACAGTCGAACCAACAGGCATAAATCTAGTAGGAGCAATTCAAGCATTCCATTAGAAGGATAGGTGTATTAAGATTGCAATAAATATGAAATTAATATGCTATTATTAATATGCCATAATACATTACTATGATAACGATGGATCCTCACATAAAATGTGATGAGTCGTAAGACAACTTATCATCATTGTTGATTGCAAGGGGCATGGATTGTGATGCTGAAACATATCAGTTTTATTGCCATTTTACATCCAATTAGCAGCTGTTAGAATATCAGCATTTCATTGTAGAGACATGTCTTGTGCTGGTTGCTTGAAATTGAATCTGTAATCATCAAATGCTTATCATGGATAGGTTATATAAAATTTGAAAAGAATTAATACTACCATATCCTGGCAGGTGATAGAATATGGATCAAAATTTATTCTTAAGCTATAAAGTGAGCTCTGCGTGTTATCTGTTATCAATTTATCCTATTTGGTCAGCTGAGCAGCTTACTCCCTTCACTACACAATATGAAAATGGCCAGAAGCTAAGGAGACCAAAATCACTTTTACATTTCAATTACTGTTTTGGCATTCTAAGTGTAACTATGTTATATAGCTTGGCCTCCAGAAACAGGGGACTCCCTTTAAAAGGCTTAATGATTTTCCATCATGATAGTGGTAGAAAGTGATGTTGTCACAACTCCCTCAACAGAAGGATCACACCCTGCTCAGTGGCTTTGAAAGGAAACAGTTTGATAACACAAAGACATTCTCTACTTGCTTAACATAAATGGTAAACCCTCTCTAGTGTAGCTATCAACATATTACTTCTATTGGCCATGAATCCATGATCACAATCCTATTTTAAGCTAAATTATAAAATCAGTGGTCACTACAATGTTGTAAACATATCCATTGAAATGGTACATTTTTTAACTAAGCACATTCTCCTTCTGTGTCCCATTACAAACAATGTTTTCGTATCCCAGATGGGTTTCAAGGATAATTTACTCACAACATCCCCCAAGTACTTATTTGTATTGTAGCTTCTTCAATTCAGACACTATCTGAGGCCCCTGGTAACAACAACACCTAGATTCCAAGTCTTGATGTGGTTATTTGCATTGGTACATTCACTGATAAACCATATTATGAGAAAAATTGGAAACTTTTTATTAAATTCTCAGTGCAATATGTTCTGAAACACACTTCCTATCCTGAACAACAACAACAACAACAACATAAAAACAGAAATGAGAGAATATTAGCAGCAACATAAACATACCAGTACCCAACATAAAAAACAACAACTGAGCAACTTCTAGACTGTGTGAATATTAATAAATAAATACATTCTTATAAAATTCCAATACTAAGGATACATAAAATATACCTAGTGAATCATTACACTGTACAGTATTGTTGCAAAGTTAACATTTAATTTATGATATCTTACCCCACAAGTAACTCTAGCCCCACCTTTCATGTTTAATATTCACCAGACATTGGCCCTAATCACAACTTTTCATGTTTTACAGACTTGGGATTCATGCAGATGATACATAGGTTAATGGAATTTGAGGATACTAGGCAGAGCAGTATCGGGAAGATCAAAACTTGGGTGGGCATTGATAGGAAAGTGTGCCCAAAAGCCTAAAAGTTAGGGGCAGTGTAAAATCAGCCAACTCCTAAAAAGAGTACTGTGGCTTACCCCAATAAAAAATGGAATCTAGAAGTAAATTTTCACAGTCATGTCAAACTTCTTTGCTTCATATCAAATACAATAAACATCCTCAGAAATTCATAGCTTGCTCCAATTTGTCTACATCTGACATCTGACTTAAACATACAACCTTATTAGAATGACTATTCCTCTCCACCTAAAACTAATTCCAGTCACTGAATACTAGCATCAAATGTAAGTTAAAAGAGGGCTTTAAATAACTGATCAAATCTTAAGAAATGGTAAATATGCAACTACCACAACTAAGGAAAATTTATCTCCCATACCAAATTCCACCATGATTCTTTAACTGCCAATATTATGTTTCCAAATCAAACTCCAAGATTAAGAGATAAGTTGTTAAAGTCGACTCTAATCTTAAATCATCCTTTAAAATTATGTTATTCAAAAGTTTACATTACTCTGAGAAAGGATATATTTGCACAAAGCCAGCTTAAACATGTCTAAAACTTTAAATCTCCAATAAATCCATAAGAACTGAGTTAAGCTCATAAATCTTAGCAGATTGAGATTGTTATATAACACAAAAATTAGTATTAGTAAGGCTACAGCTACTTCCCAGACCTTTAAAATACTACTTCAGAGGGAGTTTAAAATTAAATCCAATACATGCTAAACCATATGAACAATTTGGAGAACTGTGTTTTCATCTGCAAATGTTAGTAGAATAATGTAAGGCAGCACTACATCATTTTGCCATGTCAACAAACTCAAGCTACAAAACTATGGCTTCATGTAAATGAGGTCAGCTAACCCACCTGACTAGGCTACTTAACTCAGTTTGAGGCCAATCGAGTCAATAAAAATTGGGACCAGCTGCACTGTTCTGCTGCAACTTTGTGTCCAATATATCAATACAAGATAGATAAATACATTTATCTAGATATACACATTTGTCAGAACTCAGTCAAAGAAAATGCCATCAGAGGATTCTGTAAAATTTTACACCTTGTCTTCCCAGTATGGTGAGGATTTGACACATTCTGATGTGTTTATCAAAGGATTGAATGTCAGCCATTGTATTGCCTCCCTTTGACAAAAGAGGGATGTGTCCAATACATTCTTATGTCCTCTTGCTTTATCTCACAGAACTGTGTGCATGTCGTGTCCTGTCTATGCATTTATACTATTGCTCTCTTGTATCAAACAAGTCTCCTTGTAATCAGCATCTCTTCAAAACTGATCTTAACAAACTTTTGTGCTTCCTGTTTCCATAACATTAATTTTCCAGTTGATAAATGCACATTTCCCCTTTGTATTTCATTTCTCTCTTTCCTAGCATTAAAACAACTGGGACAATGTAGATGATTGCCTCACCAATCTACAAAGGTTCTAACTTGATCTGGCTACAAGACTGTGCACGATTTTAAGCTTCTAATGCCCATTATATCTGCAAATACAGCCCTTGTATTGATGCCACACTGGTTTTGAATGTTGCTCTGCTTCCTACTTTGATATGCATATGGAGAGAACTTTTGCTCCTTACATTTGCTAATGCTTCCTTAAAGGTATTAGACACCATGGTCTTATTCCTTGGTCACACAGGGAACAATAACAATACCAATAACAAAAACTACATCATCAAAGATAAATCGCTGAAAAAGTGGTCACTCTGCCAACGATACAACAAAATATATTGTTACGGGTCGTTCCACACCAGTTCATCAAGCCCCTAAACTATCCCCTCAGAATTTGTTCAAATTTGGACCATGGAAAGATATATCTTATTCTATACCAAATCTAAAATTTCAGCCTTAAATATACATGGGAAAGGTATTTTTCATGTGTTTCAAGATACCTAAAATCAGTAAAAATCAAAATTAATGATGCATGACCAGCAACCAAATGCACTGTATTTAAAGGATGATTGATACGAAAATCTAGATACTATGTATGATGATTTTTTCCGACCTGGAGAATCCAAAAATCACCATTAGAAACGTCTACTTTGAAGAGAAGCTACACAATTTATGGAGAAATAGGAGAGGGTAGAGGCATAAAACCCCACATTCACTGGCCTTTTGTGGAGCTAAATTACTCTATCTTGACCTAACTATAGACAAAATCTAAATAGATATTCTTAACAAGCATAAGTAAAACCTATATTGAAAATTGAAATATTTTAATTTGCATATAAAGTCTTCATGTGCAAACGCTAGCCTCAATGATATTGTTTCTGCGCCTTTCTCAAAAAAATGCTCCTACCCCTTCTCTTTCATTGAGTGGGTAAAGACATTTGAAACCAGTCTTTCTACCATTAGGAAGTAAAAGCTACAGCAATTTAATATCAGTATATACTCTACTAATAAATGAATGCCAAAGAAGAATTTCACAATGCCAGTGCAGACACAATTGAAGTTGCAGCAAAAACCAACATGTCCATTTGGCTGGAAACCAATATTTTGATTTGAAGACTTCACAGTAACACATCAATACAACAATACTGAATAGAAAATAAGTTCACAAACAAAACAAATGAGACAAAAGATATGACAAAAAACTAGTTTCAACAAAGTACTGTAAAACTGCATAGGTCGAAATTAAAGAAAGGTTTTTCAATTCATATAATGCTCAGTAGACAAGAAAATCCCATTTCTGAACCCAAATCCCAATCACCTTCAGCCATCCAGTACAACTGTCCTACATCCCTGGTATTGCATGCTTACTTATGTGTTGTTTTTGTTACAGTATATAACAACAATCAAGTTCCTTTTCTGCAGACCATCGTTTACTTCCCCTTATGGAACTATTCTAAATTATACCTGGGGAGAAGGAAGAAATATACCTAACTACATGGTATCTGTGATTGGTTCTTACCTAGTTCTAATATTGGCCATATTATTGATAATCAGCTATCCATATTAGATTCCATAGATAATCATACATGACCTGATTTACGCAAGTTTGACAATGTACTTCTGAAAAGCAGTTGTTAGCTATGGGAAGAGTGGTGAGAAAGCCCAGAGTTCTATCATACATCAAATCAAGCAATAAATCACTTTAGAGAAGCACATCAGGCATAAATATTTTTATTACATTAAGTCACTTTTTGTTGGACTCTGCAAAGGCACACAAATTTCTTGGATTTCTTCCTTTGTTACAAAAGATTGTCTTCCAGAGCATGCCAATGCATTTGTAGTTTCAAGTTTGATGAATATTTTACTGAAAGGAATATTTGCCATATCCTCTCTGATGGGCCAGTAAAAGCATTCTGCATATCCATGTTGATGCATAAACCTGCAACAAACCCTTGAACTTTCACTTTAACTGTCATAAATCTCTGGTATTACCTGCTTACTTATGAGTTACTTCTGTTACAGTATATAATGACTATTAAGTTCATTTGCTGCAGCCTATTGAGTAGCCTAAAACGTTTATGATGAGCATGTTTCAGTTGAATCTATAAACAGTGACAATGAGATGCCAAACATCCAGGACATCATTTAGAAAGGTATCATATACAAAAATTTAACAGAAGTCGTGACCACCTTAACATCTCTCCTCTGAAAACCCAAAGTCTTGCCACAAACACAAAGGTAAATGCTGCTGAAACGAAACTGGGTCAAAGTTTGCAAACTCAACAGAGGATTGTGACTGAGTTTCTTGGTGTTTCAGGAGCACAACTTTCCACAGGCTCAGAGAGATAAATTATCATGAAATTTCTACTTAGACAAAGGATTATGACCAGTTGTTGCATTTGATGAAGGGAAACCTCAGTGATCATAATGATAAAAGGAGCCATAAGATTCAACTTCCAACTACTTCTCCAGAAAGCTGGTCAAGGGCAATAGTAGTAGCATTTTCCAGTGTATCTGAATACATGGTATGGAAGGCCAGAAAAGTGGCTAAAACTACAGGCATCCTGAGATGCCTACATGTAGGGAAGTGAAGCAAATATCAGAAGAAGTCTTGAAATCTGTTCTTCCCTTTTATGAAGATGATTTATAAGTTCTCTCGATTAAGACCTGGAATGAAGGACTGTGTTAGCACAGGAAATCAAGTACATAAACAATGTATCCAGTGATGCTGTACCATAAAGGTGAGGAAAATGAGCCGCATTACACATCCCTACAGATGCATTTTATCAGATGACTTAGAACATGACCCAAGTTTTGAACATGGAGTGCAAAGGATAACTTGCAGTTATATTAAAACATCCATTCCAACAGTTATGAGCATTGAGTACTTTAGCGATGGATGTGCATCTCAATATAAAAATTACAAAAATTTTCTCAACCTTTGTTTTTACAAAGAAGACTTTGTGACAAATGGTCTTTCTTTGCTACAAATCATGGTACCGGTAAATCACATTGTGATGAAACTGGGGCAACAGTTAAAAGATTATTTACAAGAGGGCGTCTTCAGAGACCAATCGATAACCAGATTTTGTCATCTGATGCTGTGAAATCCTATTATAAATCCATTATACATATAAGCTTTTTTTAATCACCAGATATTATTTAATATCTGTTAGAAAGCAACTAGGAGATTGCTACAATTATGGAACTGTAAATAGCTCAAGGAGTTATCATCATTTTGAGCCGCAGTCTGCCATGAGTATTGAAACAAAATATTTAAGTTTTCAGGAAGGCTTCTCTCTTAATTATTCCTTCCATTTATGTCAAGAAAAGGTACACCCCACTTTGATAAATTGTTTAAAACCAAATGGCTGTATAACATGTGTTATGTAATGAAGATAACAAAACTATCGTACGATTCTGTAATGATGAAATATCTCGCTGACACGAAAATCATATGACTAACCTTTAATAGCATTGCACAATTGTGTAAATAGTTCCTTGTAATATAAGCAGTACCTGAATTGAAGATGATCAGTATGAAATGGAAATACTCTTGAGTACGTATCGTTCGTGTTTGGAATCTCGACGCTACGCGTTTCTCCAGTAGATACACAACAACATGTCAATATGGTGATCATTGGTGGGTTGCACGAGTAACTGCTACAAACTATGAAGAAGGGGGTGTACATTGCATTATATGCATCCACATGGATGTGCAAAATGCTTTTACTGACCATACAGAGAGGATACGGCAAATATTCCTTTCAGTAAAATTTTCATCAAACTTGAAACTCCAAATGCACCTTGTTTTGGTACCCAATCAGCTGCAACAAAGGCCACTCCTTGCCCTCTGTACCTTGTGAATTTAATACGTTATTTGCATGCTGTTTTGAGTAAGATAGTGAATTTGTAACATCAGCTTAATTTGCCATAAAATCTATTTAAAGATGAAATTTTACTGCCATTTAAAACTTTCCAATAAAAATGGAGACATGTTTCATAGCGTTCAATACAATATAAAGTATACAGTATACAATATCCATGATTCTTCTGTAGAAAACAATAGTGCCCAATCAATAGCATGTCCACAATCACATGATTGGACATGAGTGTATAATTTGCAAATGTTTCAATAAACATCTGATCTTGTTGGGTGTCTTAAATTACTTGCCATGATGTGTCCATTGAAAAGGATAATATTGCCAATCAAACTGACAGCTTATCCTATACAAAGTCAAATTGGAAAATTCAAACCACAGGACACTATAAAGGGCTCTATCTTTGTCACATAAGGAAGTCTCTGATCTAATGATGTGCTGCATTGCTAATACTAGGAACATATATTAATATCACAATGTGCTCCTTTAAAAGATTCAAGTTCTTGGTGTTTTTCTGCTATTAAATAGTAGGAAACAATTATTTGATTTTTTATTGGTTTCAACACCATGCACTCCCTTTTATAGGGGCTATGGTGGTGCCAATATACATGGGCTGGTTCCTGAGGCATAGAGCACTTTAAGACCAGATACCCTTCCTGACATCACCATGGCAATACTTCATGCATGGCAGAAGAAAAATACTTTCGTGATGTTTTTTAAAAAGGTGGTAACTTCTCAAATCTCTAAAGCATTTTGAAGAGCAAAAAAAACAACAAAAAAGATATTTAATCATGTCTTTGTTGCTTGAGAAGCGTATATCAATTAGATTTCAGTAAGTGCCACAGATAATCTGTTACTTACCCAACATGATCAGATATTAGTATAAGTCTTGATGCTTACTTCTATTCACATTATTCACCATTTTCAAAATAAATCAATTCTTTGAGTAGTCCAGTCAAGCTTCCAGTAGTCCTCTTCAGGACACTGATATAACAGTGATGTAACAAGTCTAAGTTGTAGTAGTGGGTAGACAACGTGTTATGACTTTAGTTTTCCTATTTGTGTCATCCTCTTTAAATTTCAGGGAAACTATATTTCTTTATGTGCAGCTGTTTTCCTGATGTCAAGTCTGTCAATGTCAGTAGTAGGAGGTAGTTGTTATGCTGGACCCTGGATGACCAGGGCCTACTTATACAGAGTTCTACACTATTCATGATGCTTCACTTGGGCAATTTTTCCTGTTACTTGCTGTACCACAAGGTTTGGACATATACTGGTATAGAAGTAGAGCTGGAATGCAGTAACCTGGTGACCCTCTTATGGCAATACAATGGTCCAGAACTCAAACCTGCTAAGTACTAACAAAAATAATGTTTTTTCTTGTCTCTTGTGAATACATTACTATTTCCTCTATTTCTACTAAGCACATCCCTCACTATCAATACACTGATATGGAAATGGCAACAAGGCAAAATTAAAATAGATCTGCTAATATCTAACCCTCATAATATAAAACAGGGAGCAATACATGATACAATTGATGATAATTCAGATATAAGTTATAAATGATAATGGTAGTTGTGATAATAATGGCCATTAGAGTAATGATAATGATTAATAAGCATGATAATGACAAGAGATGATCATGATCACTATGATGATCATGACAACTACTATGATAACCATGGCGACAACTATGATGATCATGACAACAACAATGTTGATCTTGTCCTCTGTTGTTTTGAGACAACCAAAGCACTACATATTTTAAATTTCTAGTTCTTACCAGTTACCACCCAAAAATCAATTGGAAGTATGTATCACAATTTTCTTATTGGTTTTACTTCTAGGGAAAGATTCATCAGAGCAGGTTGTGCATATAAACTTCTGAGAAACAGTTCATGGAACAATAATACCCGAATTCATTGTTAATCAGAATGTCATTTTCTTAGACACACCTGCTTCAAATCAACCTAGACAGTAAGTTATCGAAATAAGGCTTATAGCCACAAGCCTCCACTTACCAATGAATGGAACTTTAGTTCTCAACCATTCTGTGGTCATTAAAAAAATCAAATCTATCAGCTCAGATAGGAGGCATTCTTGAACCGTACATACTTATACAGTTGACATCAAACAAACCTGTTCTGTTGTATCTAACAATCTAGTCTCATATTAACCTTGTTTTGAGTTTAATTGATCACAGTGCCTTACATAAAACTCTCCTTCTACAACTTCCTTCTTACACACTGCCAGCTATTGAACTGGAACTTCTTCTGTTTATTGTATTAAAAAGTCCTAAACAATGTGCTAAAATAATAAGACTGTCACTACAGAAAATAATGACAAAGCAAAAGGTAGCCACCAGCAAACCTTGCTGTCAAAGGCTTGCATGAATATAGTACCAGATGTTATCAATCACAAGGACTTTCAGGGGTTAAAACTGATGTCTTGCACAACAACATGCAGCTTTCTTTCGAAAGTGGAAGTCGCTGCTCTGATGGAAATTACCAGGGAATCATCACTACCGGTATATATATCTATAGCATCCTAGATCAAAGGCCATCTGGCAAGCCATAGCATCACAATATTATGATTACTAGGTGATGGTCACTCCATAATCTTCATGATGTGCTTGTAGTGAATGACTGTGACATCTGCATGAACCTTGTTGCTTTATAAAGGCATTGTGTGTAACACTGCAACAAATCTTGACTTGACAACCAATCATTTGACTTTGTTTTTAAGAAGATCCTCCGGTTTTGATTTTACTCTTGAGTTACACAAGCAAACTTAAAGAGATGTCAAATCAAGTTAATATTGCATTGAAGCTTGAGTGCTATGTAATAACTTGTTCTATCAATGTCTAGTCATTGGAAAAGAGTATATAAACAAAAATTGAGTAGATAATGAATCACGTGCTTTCCAATCCTTCAATGGGCTCTTGTATTGGCACATGTAGATACTGGAAAGAATTTAGCTGATCTGCAATCAAGTAAATCTATTGATACATTATTTGTGTTATAAAATCAACATGATTTGGCGTTAGCGGACCCAGTTACGATCTATTATAGGAGATATCTTGAAGGACAATACTATGAATCGCTTTGGTACAAGGATTCACCTTGGCATCTTCGTGATTTGAACAAATTAAACGAAGTAAAGTCGTTGCAAAGTTAATAAAAAAATGTGTGAAAACCGTTAATCCTAGTAAGTTAAGTCCTGAATCCTTTTCTATTTTCACACTACGTTGGAAAGTGAATTCGACCTACTATTAAAAAATCACACGTATAAAGTTTATAAACGATTAAGGTGTTGAAAACCTGATCTATAAGTTGTGTGGTTGTTGGATTATTACAGCAAAGTTGCCGAGATTTAACACTCGATGTCCCAAGTTTTCACATTTGCCTAGCATAATCCTATATAATATCTGGGTCTGTTTTCTGTTCAATAACATGTGCCCAAAGTGATAAATAAAAGTAGATGTCACAATAAATCAATTTCAAGCTGGTTTCACAGTGAAACTCTTACATTTAAGTAAAAAGCCAATATCTTTCCTCCAGTATTGCAGAATTTGTGCTTCTTCAGGTTAGGTTATCGCAAACCTATTTGGCGATCGCACTCTGAAACGGTGTTATCTTACACAAAGGGAGTTTCAGTAATGGTTCTTGACTCTGACAGAAGTAAACAACATCCAACGATACCAGAAAAGGTCAACTTCTAGGTTTCTTTTGCGGATTCTTGGTCTATTTTGAAGTCAGGTTTACGCAGGCCTATACAAGGGGCGTTATCATAAATTCTGCACAGATCAGGAAACTAAAATGCGTGAATCTTGCGTTACTTACGGGTGTTCAAGGATTGACAAGGGTTTACTGAGACTTCCTCAGTTGGCAAATCGTTTCCTTGCAGCGTCAGTGTCAAGAATACGGTTTCTCTAAGCACCGTCTGCAAAAAGAGGAATGTAAATGTCCCTTCCCCTGGGTGTAATCTGCCCTTAACAAAATCAACCTAACACCAATCAGCGCTAGAAAGGTATCGTACCCACTCCGAAACAAGCGAAAATGTGGCAGTAGCGCCCACTACATGGCACTTGTATCAAATATAAGTGATAGTGGATATATTATTGAATAAGATCGCTTTAAAATCAACCCCACCAGCTGATTTTTAACTTCATAAAATTTAACAGACTGCATAACAAGTTACTACCAGTCAAAGAGATCGTACAACTTTGCTAACTTGTACCACGAGAAAATTCACATCTGCACATGCAATTTGCTGACATCCACCGCTTAATGTCTTATTCATGTTGCATATTTAATCAAACGGTGGATGATACATCCAAAAAAACAAAAAAATATGTTGATTGCAATTACCTAAAAAGTGAATTGAAGGAAGCAGAATCCAAGAGCTGCATTAAAAAAAACAAAGTACGAATTGCCTTCACATAGTGTCACACAGAAGCGGATTCACTCGAAATAAACATCAAACTTACTTTACGGGTGGAATGTGAGAGTGCTTTAGGATTCCTTTGGGTTTTCCTGCTGAATCGTGTTCCTGCTCAGGATCATGCATGTTTAAGTCACTTTCTTCTGCCATCCTGAAAAACTAGGAAATATCAGCCAGGAGAAGGGCTCTCGTTTAATGGGACAGTTTGTGAACGAAAACGAGACTCGACGGAAGATGTTAACAACGCACGTTTTACAAGTTTAATTTCACACCAGCTATCAAACTTTTGATACGGTACCATCTACAATATCTTGTCCCAGGGAATCTTAGATGGTTTCCTTACACAAATTTCCTGCGAAGTCGGTTCACAAGGCAATATGTAGTGAGGGAGGGAGCAGATCATTTAAAGATAAGGGTGAGACTCATAGTTGTTTACACCACGCCCTGCTCGTCTTACACCCTTGTCTTCATCAGAACCATTGTAGCCACATAGACACTCACATAAATAGACTTCAATACTTCTTTGGCTGGAAAACGAGCATAGAAACCACCTGTGAGTCCATAGTAACAGGACAAAAATACCACACCGGCCTCGAATGCGTGAAGTATCGTAGGGTTTATTTTCTCCTTAATTGAGCCTTAAATCGTCCTTGGATTTCCTTGTACATCAAAATGACCTCCGAAAGAGTGGATAGGGGATTCAATCAGAGAAAAGATTTTATATTATGCGATAACGTTTTCAGGCCAGGAAGGAAGAAAAGCAATCCAAACTGTAATGGGGAAGAAGGAGCTAAAGAGATGAAAACACTGATGAAAAAGCCAAGAAAGCCCTCTACGCTAAGTATTCCTATTGGAGTTTTAATTCCTTTTGTAGTGATTTAACCCTCTACTATGTCACGTAGTTACCTTTGAGAGTGTAAAGAACTGCGCCAAAAGTGTTAGACATGAGTCCGCAATTAAAGCCCACCTACATATCTTCTTGCTGCCCTTAACCTCGTCGTGAAAAGAGGAAAATAGTTGTGTAGGTCATGTGCAGGATCATGATCGAAAATGAGCTAAGGATTTTAGGCTGGTTAAAGTATCGTTATACTGAACCATTCTATTTGGATGTACGAGCATAACCAAAGAGTTCCTTGACATTAACTAGGTCACAGACTGTACTTTTTGGAGTTTTGAAAGGGAGGAGCTGGCGATTCAATCAAACCTGTTTAAGTGGCTTGGATCACCTGAAACTTGGTCCACGTTATGTCTGGATCCAAATCAACCTGTTGAGATTAATAATGTGATCATAATACTGAAAATCGTGAAACTGAAAAAACCTACAAAAATTTGATACGTAGGATCCCTTATTACACTTTTTTAACTTTTGCTACAGTTCGTAGTTATCCCATTGAATGCTCTAATAAAACTATCGCTGTAAAACAATACAATTTTGTAATGCTATAATAGGTTTCTAGCCACTCAAAATGGACCAGATTCGACAAAGAAATTTAAGATATAACTAGTGTCATGGGAACATCTGAAGTGAATCAATACCAAATAATAGACATTCCAAATTTCTCTCTCTAGTAAAGCACCATAGGCTGCAACTACGGAGACCGTACGCTTGATTCCCTGTAGTCCCACGATTTTTCACCATCGAGATTCTTTAACACAGATGTCG
Organism: Carybdea cf. marsupialis auct. non (Linnaeus, 1758); assembly: GCA_010016065.2. Lineage (NCBI taxonomy): Eukaryota > Metazoa > Cnidaria > Cubozoa > Carybdeida > Carybdeidae > Carybdea > Carybdea cf. marsupialis auct. non (Linnaeus, 1758). The sequence continues at coordinate 1,188 of JAAAKL020002322.1, read as the reverse complement.
TCATCCAGTTACTACAAAATAATCAGGATTGAGTTATCGTGATGTGCATTGACATCATTTCGCAATCTTCAATGTGAGAGGAAAAGGAATGAAAGTAGAATATATCTCTCTGAGCTAACCAAACTCCAGTGTGGTGCACGAATAGCTCACAAGCCAGCAGAGAGCAGTGAACTCTAAAAAGACTTTTTAGAGTTCACTGGCAGAGAGAGAGAGTTTGTCAAGAGAGTGGTTGGTAGCGTAGCCCCTCCATATGATGGGCATCGTTACCTTATGATATTCAAGAAAGTTTTACTTTTATTATTGATATCACAATTGTATAAGAAGGAGTAAAAGACCCGTACGGCACACTTAACGAAGGCTCCAACAAAGTCTTCTATGTCCCCTGTGCTTCTAAGAATTTCCCCGACAATAAGAACTGTTTTTCGTGGATCTTTTTCATTTCACCGAACATCAAGCTTTGGACAGGAAAAATAACAAGAATATTATGCTTTGTCGTTCTATTCCTTCAAATATGAAAAGTAGGGTCACTGTATATGCAGCGGTGCAACATTTCCAATTGTTGTTTTCATTGCCTGGGTATTACAATTCTCGAGGTTTTGCAACCAAGTTATTGTTTGGACATCTCGAAAACAAAGGAAGCAGGGTGAATTGGTCCCTCCCATGAAGAATCTCCTGGTTTCTCTTGCTTCTCCATATAATAGGGGGTTATCACACGAGCACATGTTTTCCGTATCGATGTCGTTAGCTGATCATCTAATCCGATATTGACGAAATAACTACAACTCGTGATAAAAATTTATCAAATCCCTGACACTACTTCAGAGAAGCGTATCTGAAAGTACGTTGTTTATAAACGTATCATTAGGCTTACCATGTAGAGGAGGATCTAAACTGATATATGAAAGTGGTTGAAACCAAGAGCAGTGGCAAAATATTTGCGTCTGACTATACATCATTTACCAAAGAAGGGAGTGAAAAGTCCATTTTTTGGCACCTTTTGCTATTTGCTACAAAGATTTGGGTAAAGAAATCTGCCAGCGCTCATCAGGGAGAGGATGCACCCAGTGTCCAAAGTTTCTTACGCTATTTTTACCAAACCTTCCCCTTGTTAGTGTAACCATGCACAAATTCTAATTAGGTATTGTGTAGAGGAATGTTGTAAGGTTACCTGATGCTTGTATGTTTATC
>JAAAKL020002321.1:0-26565 GCA_010016065.2 Carybdea cf. marsupialis auct. non (Linnaeus, 1758) | reverse complement strand
GTTGCTCCTCCTCCTCTCTTCTCTTGAGGTGCCCAAACCATCTCAGTCTTGCTTCCTGTATCTTCCTCGAGACCTGCATCTTCTTCGAGACGAGCACAGAACAACACTGTAAATTTGGTGACATTGCTAGCTATATGACAATCCACTATCTCTCGAATGATACTTGCCCTTTTCAAGCAGTGGAAGTAATTTTATAATTTATTTTTTATCAAATATGAGACTCACTACTAACAAGAAAAATGAAGGGTTTATTCACGTTTCAAAATATTCTAGTATTTTCTTAACCCCTTCACCAGTCCCCCGGTTCCTTATTGCAATGTTTTATCTGAACTCAAGAAACTTCTTGTTTTATATGACTTCTTTTGTGAGTATATGATAAATTTTTAATGATAAGTTGTCTTTTACATTCTACATGATTTTTAATTTTATGATCCTATCCTATCTAACCTCTTGTTTGATACTATTTAGATTAAATTGATTGTCATACTGATGGCTATAAATTAGTTTTACAAATTATGTAAAACTGATACAAAACACAAAATGATTGATATTTTCATGATATTTATAAATAAACTTCATTTTTATGATATTCTTTTACTTGAGGATGACAACAGCGAATACCCAAACACAGTACACGAAATATAGATATGAGATTACAACATCATTCTCTTGGGCTGTATTACTAAAACAATCCGTTGGATGTTACATTTCATGAACAGGAATGCATTACAATCCAGCTTATCAAAACCAAACTTTTTAATCATTTTATGCCTTATCAGATGTATGCTTCACGAGTGGATCCTTGCTATTAGTAGATTGCAACCTCTAGTTCCGTGATGACATTCTATAGTGTCAGAAAATTACGAAAGTAAAGGTGCTTCGTTAATTTTCACTTGTAATGTAATGTGCAATTCTCTGCGTACAAATAGCAAACTTTAATTCCTTTATTTTGACAACTGCATTTACCTCGAAGCTCAATCAAGCTGATATTTCTTATTATACACTCTCCTGGTAGCATAGACATATATCAGCCTCTAATGTATTTATGTTTTTGCCATCGTACCTACGCCGCAATGTATCATTTTACCACTAGCACATCCCAGTAATTTTCTCTCTATAGAAATTTCACAGATAATTAGATCTGGCTGCGATACCATCTCTACTTTATCTTGCTGATTATCATCAAATATAGGTCATAGTATCTAGCGTTCTAACCTTAAAGATTTAATAGTGGCAGCATACAGAGAAACGTTACAATAACCCATGGGCCGGAAGAAGCAGTTTGTGGGATATTAGAAGTGAGGGTGAAGGGGGTGGGGAAGGGTAAATTTGGACTATTCGGCAAAGGCGTTGCCATTATTTTGTGCATTTAGAAATAAAATTTGAGATAACTGTACACGTCGATCGAGCAATTAATTACTCTTACAGACACTGGTTTGTCTTTACTACTTAAAGTAGTATTTTATGGATTACAAATCTTTTCATTAATTTTTGATGAAAAAGTAGTTGCCCCCCTCTTCGCTCCAAAGCATCCGTCACTACTTAAAGCAACAATCAAGATGACGTAAAAACTCCCATGCTCTTCAACTTGCACTACAAACATCTAACACAAGGTGCAGATATTCAATACCATTTATCTTGCCCATCTTCCGAGTGCGAGACGCGTTCTTATCAAGAGATCTACTCGATACTTTGAAATAATGATATACAATTAAATCATCTACAGACAGTTGTAATCCGTAAATTCGTCCCATTTTCTTCAATAAAAACATAAGGTTAGTACTAATCCTTGTCTTGCTCCCGTTTAAACATGTATTGCTCCCACAGCAGGAGACATGATCAAAGTGGTGCGCGGTACATTAGTAGCGAGTAGCGGAGAATACATGAACAGTATAACCAGGTGGAAAGACGTGACATCTGAATCTGCTTCAAACTAGCACCGATGACGATTATAGGATTAGATACCCTCCTTGTGATTTTGTCTACTCTTGGATACTCTTTTTTGCTTATTTTTAGAGGTGTCAGTTTGGAGGAGTTAGGTATTTATAACAAACTTCTAAATATGGGGGTAGTAGTGTAAAGAATAAATGTGGAATTAAATGACTAAGCCGTAAAATATATGTGATCATAAAATAGGGATTGGTTACTTTGCATTGAGTAAAATAGGAATTATGCATGGGGGAGAGGGGCTCTGTTCCTATGGATAAAGGCTACAAAAATTTGTACCAATGAAATGATATATTTTCAAAAAAGGGACATATTGAATCCCATTACTGATGCATAACAATTCTAGTAACAACATCTCCAACAAACGCACACCATTAGACCACGCCTTCAGAAAAATATTTTTGTTTGTGCGGTAATAATGATGAACTTCTGAGTCTCAAATAAAAGGTGGGGTAATGAATTGGTTAGGGAAGAGTAGGAAACGGGATGGAAAACGCCTAAATTTGATACCTTGTCCTACTGCAGAAACGGGGAGGGGGGGGGGGGGGGGGGGGGAAAAAAAATAAATAAATAAAAATAAAGAAATAAATGAATTGAATTTGCCTGCTACAATGACTAACAAGGTATTAAAATAAATTCTTTCAAAGGGGGTGGACATTCTCCTGTGCCCTCCTTTGATATGCCTTTGATGAAGTGAGTTACAGTACAGGGATACCCTTCGATTTTTATGTCCTATAGTAGTCAGAAACTATTACAAGAGTCCCTAAGGAGTCGGAGGCAGTAGTCATATAACTGAGTCCTGCCCAGGATTTATCAGGCACATTTATTTGGCATCTGTTTACATTGTGCCTATGCATGAGATGTCCCGGAACATCTGATGGCTTGTATAATTGTCCTAATAACCCACATAAAGGGCATTCTCAGTACATACAACATGATTTCAGAGCATCACAATATCGTAAACAAATGTGAAAAAGAGTGGGCTTAAAATCAACACTATGGTTAGGAGGAGCACTGCAATCTTAATTGAGGATTAATCTTAACTACTTTCCTCTAAGTTGTAGTCTATCTGCATAGATGAAAGATACAGTAACTATAGTAGTCATCTTCATGTCAAATACCCTTCATGCCTTCAAGCATGCAAATAACCTACAAATTGTATGTTCCTGTACATAAGGTTATAAACCTCCATACAATTTGAGATGCCAGATATATAAATTATATATATAATAAATATAGATAAAAGAATCATATTTCAGCAAATGTTGTAAACCTTAGGTCGCAATGTGCAATCTCATGCATTTTGGAAAATCATTGGACTTCACATAATATTAAAATCTATGGTATTGACTAAGACATTCTAGTACCAAAAAGGTTTATTTGACATCAATGTATCCTATAGACATAAAAATACATCAAAATAGATTTAATTAATTATTGTAAAAGATACTATGGTTTGACAATGATTCTGCATGGGTGCTAATTATTCATGCTTTTATTTCTTACACATCTTGCTTCAGGTAAGTGATTGCATATCTGAGGTTCTCCTCTGTCAGAGCAGAATTTTGAAAGAATTTCTAATGATAATGATGTATTACGAGAAAGTAAAAAAATGACTTACCTCAAGTTTCTTTGGTAGATTCTCACCTTCTATATCTGATATATGGTTTGCACTAAGAATAAGCTCTGTAAGATTCTTGAACCTTGTCAACCCATGATCAACAAAAGTGATCTAATAAAAGAATTGTAGATTATGAATTTACTACATAAATTGGCAATACTTCCTATTCTACTTTGATCCTTAATATTATTGCTCTCTATAGCTCTTCCTATTATCTTTGTACTTTGTGCTAATCTTACTGTGACCAAAAATATCAAAGTCATCACCACCACCATCACCACTATCAACATCATTATCATACATCATTAACATCATTATCAAACTACCTTCAATCATATCAACTGTCATCACTACCACCACAACAGCTAACATCAACACCACTACCACCATCATCATTATCATCAATCATAATCATCATCATCATCAAACCACCTCAAATGGCATTCCCATGATCCTATCATCCATTATCTCTCAAACAGTATACTAGGACCAACATTACTGTCATGATTAGGATGAGGTCAGCTCTGAGAGTAGAAAAACTGGCAAGTAATCTCCTTCCAGTGTATTTGATTACATTTGCATAGATCTTGGTCAACATTAGCCCACCACAACAATATGCCTTCTGCTACCAATACATCAGAAAGACCTCTTTCTGTCTTTATGGTGTATGTGTATCACTGCCCAAATGATTGTTGGTACTTGTACAAGTGTGGCAATGGTAAAAATACATGTCATTATAGAATGAGATATTAAAATAAAATCTTACCCCTTCATCCACCAGCCTCAAAGATGTCAATAATAAATAAAGATCTTTTTCCTTTATTGGGTTTGTAGAAGTAGTGGCAAGTTTTCGTAGAGCATCTACATCTTTGCTTAGGCTCTTTTCAATAGAAAATGTCTGGCAATCCATCAAACTCTGTAAGCTTTCTGTCGAGAACAGGCCAGCGTTCTCATTACCTATAGAAAGGTATTTATACATATCTTTAGTATTATAGAGAAGAGAGGATTTAAAAATATTAAGTTTGAAGAGATGCTACAGAATAGTGAAAATGCCAACACTCTGATTCAAACCCCACACCAACACATTTACAGCATGCTACTTTACCAAGCAACAAAGCTACAGTGACCTGGTGATAACATGGATAATTTTCCTCTAGTTGCTACACCAGCTCTTGACTCTCCACCAGTGGATATCACATCCAGCTCTATGCAATTTTGAGAGACCAGCCTCTCCATGACATGTGACTTGAGCATGGAAGGACTGCCATCCAGTCTATTATCTAGTATCTCTTCAAACTTGACATATCTTTAGCATCAAAAAGTAAAATTGCCCAACATCAGAATTACATCTTATTCTCATGTAGCAAATTAAGAGAAAATACAGTATGCAAGATGTGTCTGCTTATGATCATCAAATCATAATACATAGCTAGTAACAAGAGTTTCTAGACAATGCAACATATTGCAAACTTTGTAACATAAAGCTTATTAAATACATGTAGCAATACCATTGAAGTGTATAGTTATGTAACTATCACCAACTGCAATTCAAAATTTGTATTTGTAAATCTTTTGCCACATAGCAACCTCCAATCTGAAGTAGCCCTTTATTGCCCATTATACAGTGTTGCTAGCTAGTAGCAAGGTAGACTTTTCAATAGCAAAACCCTTCTTATTAAACACAATAGCAAAGACTATTCTTGGATTAACTTATATTGCTTTACAAACACAATGCATACCTTGTAATCTGATATCTACCAAAGTAATGATATATATATTTATACATATAACAATCATGGTTGAAAATCGTATCATTGCACAAGCTGCTTAAATTTAAGAAACTTACGGTTGTCTCTGGTTTTCTCTGAGCTTTCCAAATCATATTCTGTCTTCCAATGGAATCCACTTCTCTGTAACGAATTCAAAGTGCTAAAGATGCAGATGTTGGTTTTCAAGATGCCACCATGATGAGTTGAAGATAAAAGTCTCTTCTTCCTTAAGCTGCCATTTTATTGAAGGTGTATATTTAACAGACTGTATTATAAAAGGCACTCTATTCCCAGTCATATATAATTTCTACTTGATCCAGTCACAAATTCTCTGAAGACGTCCTGCAACTTACTTTGTCAATATTTCTGAATAGGTAATTATGAAATACGTACATTTATTATACACTGAGAATGGTTAATGTTGAGCACCTGGAAATTTTCAAAAACAAACTGCACGAAATTATTCTTACTATCATATCATAACTCTTTAAACAACTTTCTTATCAAATTTGAGAGAGCCAAGACAATTGCATGGACTACACATGGCTCAATATCCAGCCAAAATATAGAAAGCAAAGACAATGCTAGACGTTATGGCATGGTGCATTGACAAAGCAAATACCGTACCGGTATAGTTATTAAAGTTTACACTAACAAAATGCAATTGTGGAAATGAAAATACACGGATTGCTTGTGAATTTCTACTATAGTAAACCTAGTAATGACACAAATAACAAGAGCAGCTTTAAATACTAGATGAAAGCCGGAGTGAAGGCTACAGTACTCTACTATACTGGGTCATGGGACCTATTAAATCCAAATAAATAATTGAATATGGTACCGTACCAATGAACAACAAGTACGAGACGTTACACGCTTTTAAACCCATAACATGAAAAGTAGCAACTTGCCAGAACAACTAAGGTAAAAATGCTACTTACCCAAGGGCCTGGACCACAGGGAAACTCTTGTAAGCTAAGCGACTTCATTCGCTCCTTGCAAACTTCTGAAAATGTTATCCCTTCCATTTCATCATCTAAGTGATTGTAAATCGCTGCAATGCTACCGGTACTCCATGGCTTCTATCATCTGCAATTCGTGACACAATAAGACATCTCAGATAACTCAGAGGTCTAGAGTAATACTCGAAGATCTTTTACATTTTCGCATGTCCACGAGAGACAACAACTACCCTATCTAAAGTACTCATGCGGTGCTGACATCTTGGCAGGCCATCTTGTTTCAGGGCAACCGACAACAAACAACAGCAGCAACCAAATAATTCACCTCTTTCCAAAGAGCACAATCTTTCACCTCGTACAACATAAATACTCTGTTAAGCCCCAGGGGCCTTATTTATCTGAAAAATTTCTTTAGGTGGCGGCTTATTAGGAAGAGGCATTATAAACGTATTCGGAAGAGGAATTACAAAATAGGTAAAATGTAACATGACCAACCATTTCCAATAACACAGTCGTTGCTGCCAACAGAGAGATGCAGACATTAGGCATATCGGTTTTCGGGAGGGAGGGGGTCAAGATGAATTTGGACATATCAAATAGGTTAGTGTCTATTATTTAATTCAGATAAAAATGTACACGCAATCGAAGATCCAAAAAGCAGTCATGGAGGCAAGTAGAAAACATCGTACTTTCAAGGAAGTAAAAATTCCTCTTCATCTCTGAATACCGCCTCAAGAATATCCCAGTTTTCACGGAGCCCTTACTGAAGTGATCTTACTCCTGCAAGAGAGGATTTTTGCAAGATTTCTTAGCTTTGAAACCTGTTGTGAGGGCCCAGATTACAAAACAGAAAACAGGCAGAAGGAACGCTCGACGTTTCCATTGTAGATAAATTTTCGTTGCGCCTGCATAAAAATCACCTTGTGGACGAGGTTTGGGCTAATTCACCGTGGACGTAGTACATATGCAGATTTCTACAGAAAAAATTGGTAAAAGTGACCGATCCTGCATTTTTATAACTTTCATTTTACAACTTCTACAATTCTGGTCTAATACCAAATTTTTGCAAGGTGCGAGTGAGATTGTTGAAACAAGATGCAAATCTTTTCCAGTTCCGAATTTGGTTCAAAATGAACACGAAGTTTGCGCAGATGACCAGGCACAAGTCGTCTTAACATAACTTCCAAGGATGCGTGCTCTACCGTCCCACCTGCACATTGTCTATTTTGTAACCAGTGCATTTAGTATCTTCTCTTGTGTTATGTATGTAAAAGGCTGGAAAAGACTCGATAACTTACAAATGCTCTGAGGAAGATTTATTTATCATAGTAGAGAAGTTGGGCAAAGCAAAATAATCTAGGATCGTCATAGCTCTCCTTAACACCATAGCTTACTTCGCTCTGTAATATTGAAAATACGTGAAATTTAAAAAGCAATCAAGGCATTCATCGCTCTCAGCAATTTTACCGTAAACATTCATGTTGTAAGGCAGCACACGAGGCTATTTGGTACTTGGCAATATAAATAAAGGTTGAAACAGTGTACAATGGACCTATGTCACAACAATTAAGTCCGGTGTTGATCTTCCCCTCACATTTTGTATTTTAGTACGTTCGTGTAGTTTTACTTCTCGTAAGAAGTCTCCCTTCGAAACCAGCAAATAATCCCTACTTCGATGTCAAATTCCATTCCAGCTGCTAAAAGCCCATAAATACACTTCAAAATCAATGGGTTCTATCGCCAATGCCTTTAGAAAATAATCATACATCCTCTTTGTTTGATGTCACAAATATCTTCTAGCAGTAATCATCGATGTTTCAACAACAGCAACACCAAGGGTTCATTGTAGTATCCAAGAACATAATATGTCCGTCAGGCGAGCGATCGCAATAAGTTGGATGCACGTGTGCTTTTTTTTCGATCGCGCACTCAGAAATTGTAACTCGAACTATGTTAACACTCATGCCCAGACACTAAGTCAATCGCAAAAGAACTTGTTCGAGACAAACAGTTTTGAATGGAAATGGAACTTAATAGCTCAGCAGTTCTGAAAGCGGTGGATCCTTGTAACTCAAACTATATTAACACTCATGCCCAGACACAAAGTCGATCGCAAAAGAACTTGCTCGAGACAAACTGCTTTGAATGGAAATGGAGCTTAATAGCTCAGTAATTCTGAAAGCGTTGATCCTCTAGGCGACGTGTTACAAAAATCGATTCTGTAAAAAGTTATATCGTTTCTTATTCCTTTGATATCATATGCAATAGCTCAATACCACAAACCATGGCGTCACAATAGAGAGAGAACTCGGGAAAGGGGCATTACCCCACTGTCCCACCAACACAAGTCAATCTTGCAATATGTCTGGCATTAAAATACTGGTCAGGGACATGGCATGTCTTTTAAATCCGGGACTGGGTGTCAATATTAACCAACAAATCACAATCTACTTGGAAACGATTAAAAGCCGTAAAACTATAGAAAAAACTGTAGAAATTTAAACAATACTCTGCTATTGCTCCTTATATTCTCTTCTGATCCAATCCTCCATCCAATAGCAACAAGTTCAGTCATCAATCATAACATGAGTCATGGCTTCAAACTGCCAAAAATTATTTCTAAGAGATAAAACATTTTAAATGTCAGATTTGGACAGATAATAAGATCAGTTTTATTGAGAAGTCCTACCGAGGCCATTGATTTATGGTTTGTCTTGAGGATAAGTTTGAGGTAGTTTGAAGTCATGAATTTTGTCATTTTGACTTGTTTGGAACTGGGTTGGAACGAAATGTAAGGAACGATAGCGTGGTATTGCTAAGATTTCTCCTGATTAAAATGGCCTTGCAAGTTTTACAAGTTTTGATGGCTATAAATTGGATGTGGTTTCTTAATCAAGATTTGTTTCAGACCTTGTGTTGTTTCAACTAGTTTGAGAAGGCCGGCAGTGTCACTGCCCAAGTTGAATGGTCGAAAGGAGTACAACTACTCGTCAAGAACAAGGACTTTTGGACTTATCGTTACTGTTACGCTGTCAACATTTATGCGGGTATCATGTTCATTGCACTTGTTAAAATCCCTATGTTTAAATCTCCTACATTTAGTAAGGAGACAAGCGTCTTCAAAAAGAAGCAGGATAAGTAAATCAAATCAACGTGTACATATTATCAGTAATAAAATAGAAGTGTGTCCTCAAATATTGACTGTTAGAAACAATGCATCTATAACGAAGTTTACAAATTCCCAAACAGTTCTGCAAGTTCTCTCTTGCCACGAAGACTCGAGACACCTAAAAGTTATCAACGTCTTCCAGAACAACTGCTTAAGAAAGATATTGAAGATAAAATGGTAAGGCTGACAGACAGCGAAAGAACTTCTTCAATACAAATCAGCGAAACAGCTCAGTGACGAGTTGGTACAGGAAACAGAGATTCTCAAAACAATCAAGAAGTACTACACCCATCAAAAGACTTACTGGAGCACTCTGACACCTCTAGCGCACTATTGCAGAGAGCAAAGGCCCCTACTTCTGATGCACAACAAAATTTTAAGCTGGTCGCTTGATCATACCACAGATTACGCAATTAAAAATCAAGCCTTTTTGAGAAAGTTACTAAAGAACGCTCTTAACCTGACAATGGAGAGATCGAGCTTTGTACAGAACTATCATATAAGTTGGATGATGGAACAACTCATCATAATCACTTGAATTGCTGAATTCCTCCAATGACACAGTTTTAAGAACGATTTGATCAGTTTGACTGCTATGCAATATGATATATGATTCATGAATGGTCATTGATATTCTATATTAAGCCTGTACTTAAGGCAATCTGCACCTTTCTTAATAGTTTTTTATCACATGTAAATGTTTCCTTTGTTTATTTGTTATTCAAAATTTCTGTGGTATTGCTTGCATGATAGTTATATAATTCCGCTTCTCTGAATGATTGACTAAACTTTCTGTGGATGTAGATTTTGAACAAACGGAGGACTAAATGAAGAATCGCTATTAATCCGTTGAAAGTAGCAGCAGGTGACTGCTTTTATCGAGATATAATGTTCTTAGAGAATATCAATACGCAGGACTTTGATTTCCAGCCGTAAAAAAATTTAATCAATAGGGCAAGATTGGATTTTAACTGCACATTGACATGCAGTATAAAGGAAGCGAGCAACAACTTACGAAATCGAATCACTGTCAACGTATTGTCTTTAACAGAATGTTCAAGCAACGACAGTATGGTCTCATGATGACAACTTCAAATGCTGCTGATGAACGGTAGTTTATTACTATGAGAGGCGAAGCAATATGTACCTGGAATACCAGCACCCACAACCTGTTTAATCATGTCTTATGCTGTTCATTATAATTGGTTAAGATAACCTTAATTGGAACTCTGTTCTTGATGATTTTATTGACTGTTAAGAGATTGTAGAGTAAGATGTATCACTTTCGATGGTGATTAATTCGTCCATCTGTGCTTGCTTTCAACTCTTCAGATGCCGTTTAGAGTCATCGCAGCCTTTCAAAATGGGAGTCATAAATAGAAATTGGGGACTCGTAATACAAAACCCGTTGTTACCTCCCCCCCTTCCCAAAGATATAGTGGAAATTACATCCACGATAACTGTTTTAAGATTTAAGTGAACACATTGCGTGAATACGTATTTACTAATGCCTTCATCAAATTTATTTCTTGTTCATTGATGGAAAGCAGAAAATTCGTAGCAGACATGCAGTTAGCTTACTTACCTCTAGATCGCCCTGTAAATGGTCATAGAAGACACCGGAGATAATGGATACATACCTTACCTCTTATTTGTTTTCCTTCCCTCTACCCAAAAATTGACTAAAAATTTTGATAGTTATCTCGGCTTAAATTTACGTCTTCGATTTCTTTTTTTCATCTCAGTAGCTGGGGTCCGTCCTTGCCAGAACTACGGATTCTGTACTCCAAATGCTTAACCAAATTTGCCTTCGGTTAGGGTACTCACTTGCAAATTTAACTTTGTCCCTATTACCATCCCTTCCCGAGTGGTGGTTTTAGGGGGAAGCCAGAGGGGTCATGGACCAGGCCCCGCGCTTTTGGCGCCTGCAGAAAGAAAAGGGAAGTACCGTTTATACAATGTGAAGTATACTATTTACTTCAAGCAGAGTAAACAAACAAGAAGGAAAGAAATCAGCGTGGTTCAAGTAGCCTTCAGAAATTCAATGATATTGAAGATATGCTCAAGAACAAAGTTACGAAGCACACGCTTCTTGCTGTTAAACTTATTTCAGGCACTTGTTGATCAGCAAGACACGACGCTGTTCATGCATTAGCCGTTGGTTACCAAGGATACATTGACCTATTGACAGCAAGATCAGATGATGAAGAGAACCGTGGTGAAGAACGCAATGAAGCAAACGTTGACATTATGGGATACTGTTTTAGAGCGGTTTCAGCAGACGAGTTCGGCGTTGCAAAAAGAGGGGCTAGCTAAACACAGCAGTTTGTCTCCTGGAATCGTTGCAATGGTACATTCGAAGTCTCCTCGAGAAATAGGGCACTTTTGAAGCTCAGGCCAAAGAAAATAGTAAAATTCAGAGCTACACCTAACATGGCAGCAAAAAGAAACCGCGCAAATGCTTTCACAACAAGATTGTCCACCGAACGGACCCTATAGGATTAATTATTTTCCGTCGATCATTGACACGCTTGTTTCTCGCTTATGACTGACTGTTGATCATTGACAATTCCTTGAGTAAACTATCTGCCAATGTTTTGATTTTTTGAAATTACCCCTGTGCATCTTCGTCACAAATTGCGAAGAAGAGCGTTCATTTTCAAAGCTCAAGTTTATTTCACATTACTTGAGAAACTCAATGGGGCAAATGAGGTTGGCGTCCTTGGCCGTTCTTTCTATAGAAGGTCAGTTGTTGAGAACCATTGATTTCTTCTCCGTAACTGAAACTTTTGCAGAACATAAAACGAGACCCAAGTAGGTCTACTTCTAAAGGTAGCACTGGACCTTTTCTAACAGTAGCCTATTTTTGTTCGTTTTGTAAATAGCCTTCTAGCGTAAAAAAATAGCTTTTCCTAAAGGGGCTACATGGCCCGTGCTTTCTGCGTTGCATACCGGCATTGATATTTGGGCCCAACATCACTTTCAACAGAAACCTATCTTTGACCGTTATTTTATTAAATAACTGTGCTTTCGGATTCATTGGACTTAACTTCAGAATAAACTGCAGCATACTTTGCAAACGTAAAAAACAATTTCCCACATTACGTCAGTCACGTGCGAATGTTATTCCGTGGATTCATATTCATTGCAAAAATCTTTGGTAGCTCCTTTGATGGAAAAATCTGCTGCAAACAAAGACTAGTTGAACGCAACCAATATTTTCCGGAAAACGACTTTTTCAAAGAGAACCCTGCAGTCACTTAAACTGTCACTGCCCTTCCCAACTCGACTCTCTGCTTTGGAATCTGGGATTGGCTAGGGGCCCGCCGCTGTACAATAGCAGAGTTTTTCAATGAAAAAGTTGCCATGAAAACTGTAAACAGTTTCTGGGCTGCTCTGAGAGTGTTTTTTTGAAATCTGAAGCCGGCATCAGCTGAAGAGCTTCGTATGAGCTGTACTTTTCTCATTGACATCTAAATATTATCATGCTATCTAATGATGATATTCAGATGTCCATGGATTTCGTGATGAGTGAAACACAAAATCGAAAACGAGATAAGTGCAACATGGAGGCCCTTGACGTCATGAGATCTATCTTAGCTTCAAAAAAGAGTTCACGAGCACAGTTGACAACAAAAGTTAATTTTAGGTCGGAACTTCTATTACGGATTAGCTTCAACAACTATAACCCCGTAGTCTAACGTAATGTTCCTTAACATTAACTGGTAAGGAATGCATTTCGTAGTAGCAAGCAGATCCATATCTTTCAGCCGTTCTCTTATTTCTAATGGGTCACGTGTACCGGTACGTGTGCTTTTGTGCTATTCGAAAGGGATATGGGAAAATAAGAGAAATATGGCATCCGTAGCGCCTCTGGTCTCTTGCTCGTGGCTCCAAGAGAAACGGACGCAGCCGTCGTTTGTAGCAGATTATAGAATTTTGGATGGCACATTTGACTTAAAAGCTGCAAATCGTGATTTTGAGCAAGAACATCATGACTGCAGGATCCCAAACTCAAGACGATTTGACATAAACGAATGTGCAGATAAGAGCCATCAACTAGCACACATGCTACCGTCGCAGGAAGTATTCTCACAATATGTTTCGAATCTCGGGATAGGAAATCAGCACCATGTTGTCGTTTATGATAACAGTGTGAAGTTTGGTCACTTTTCAGCGGCTCGCGTCTGGTGGATGTTCAGAATTTTTGGCCATGATAAGGTGTCAGTCCTTGATGGTGGGTTACCGAAGTGGATCGAGGGGAGGTACGAAACTTGCTCGGGACCTTATGGTCCTGATGAAGTTTTGCCAGGTAAGTAAAGAAGTAATCTAGTAACTGCAAGTCTACCCATAGGCGTACGGGATCATTTTAATTGAGAGGTGCACAGAGTTTTAGGCCGAAAATTTAAATCCGAAATATTTAATACTGGTATTTGGGGAAATTTGCACGTCTATGAGTAGGCTATACCAGATCTGGTTTTACTTAAATCAAAAGATAGTGATTTAAATCATTACATGCGTCAGTTGCTTATTCATATAAGTTATCAATGATTCTGTACTGTAGGATCATGATATGTAGGAGGGAATGAATTACTTTATGGTGGAGAACTTCAGGGGTTTCAAGTAAACTGGAAGTTTGTGGAAATGATTACATTTCTAGATGGCGAAACATGTAAATGTTTCCAAAGCAAATGTGCAGATTGTCCAAATTGACATTCCAATACCTCGAAAATAATTTCTTGGAGTGGCAACTGTGTTTAGAGCCATATTAAAAGTATAACTTTTCCAAAAGTCTTTTAGCTTTTGTGATTATCAGTGTTGAAAACTACTGAATGGCTTTTCTTAATGGGTAAGAGTTTATTGGAAAACTTCTTTTTGAAGTGACCCCAAGGGCCACATCCATGTTTCCAGTCTGTATTGCATCAGCTTGTTGGAGCTCTTGACGTGCAGGATCTGATATTTTTCAACACAACAAGGGTAGACAGGGTAGCATCATTACTATCATCAACATAACCCCCAGCAAATTCCAGTGTGTATTACTACTTAAGTAAATTCTCCTACACTATTTTCTTCATATGGTATTTTTTACATATGTATGGATAGAAAACTAATATACATATATCATCATCATCATCATCATCATCATCATCATCATCATCATATTAAATCAATAAACATGCTTATGGTGCTGGATCAAACCCAGGATCGCACACACTAAAAATGCTGGCTTAAGCACTGCATTAATAGTGATATAGTTACGTCAACAATCTTCGAAGTCAATCCTGAATTCTCATCGCCACCAGCATTTTGCTATTAGCTTCATCAGTTCTATTTCTATATACAAGTACTCAGGCAGACACAGTGGCAATCATGGAATACATGAACACCGGTCTCTGCTAATGGAGACTAAGGGAGAGAAAAGAAGTATCTCTTCAGTGCATTCAGTGTTCAATCAAGGAGTAAAGTCAAGGGGAAATATTAGAAACACAGGAGTTTCAAAGAATGAGTCAAATTGTTTTCAAACTGGTAGTGATGATGACCCAGTTAGTTAGCTACCACCATTTGTAGCCTGAGTTCATTTGAACACCCAAGTTTGTAGAGGTAAAATGGTAAATGCAATAAGTTCTCAAAGGGTTCTGTACTTTATTTAGGCATTATTGTTGCAGATTATGCAGCGCACAAATAACTTTGCTTGGGGAAATATTGAACAAAGGCAGTATTTTTGTCTGTTAAGGGGCTGAGAGGTAATATATTGTTGCAGAAATCAAAATGCTTTCAGCCCTTACACTTTATTGTGGGCACGTGACTTTGATTTTTCTATCAAGTGCAGTAGTGTTGAGGAAGCTCTAAGTGTTTTGTTCTTGGATTTCATGTAGTTGTGGAGCTTTTGTAGTCCCTCAACAATCAGGGCTAACGTTTTAGTTTGACAAATTTTATAGCTTGCCTAGTGTTGTCAGTGGTCGGTGGGATATGTGCCACTTCCATTGCAACCTCAATTGAAAGTAGAAGGTGGTTTTCAGAGGGATTAAAAGTTGCAAAGTATGGGCTAGGGTGCTGAAGAGGGATTCAGTGCACTTGCTAAGAGAAAGGAAAGTATTGTAGATAGATCTGAACAGATTATTAGTCAAGGTGAAATATTATACTAATGTATGAAATGGTGAAACCCCTGGGTTTTTGATACAATTTATTTGGCAATGGTAAACAGATTTGTCCGGTTTCAGCTCTATCATACAAATCACCTTGAAGAGGAAGAACTTTAGAGATCCCCATGGTCTGCCATTGTAGTGTATTAAAAGGAGCTTGTTCAACAGTTAGCTGAATTGTAGGTTATTGAGATCCCCTGATCTATAAACTGAAATCAGTGGCACCTCCCCAAGCCAACTTCATGCAGAAGGTGTTCCTTTGTTTGTGGTCATAATCATAAAGTTTGTTATGATTTGTCCGGGAAAAAAATTAAGGTGTAATCATATGCGAGTATGCCTCAGTGAATTGGGATCTTCCTCTACTTTTCCCAGAAAGTGAACTGTTTTGCTATGTGGCACAGCAAGGTTACCCAAATCAATAATATCCTCCATTTTGCTAGTCCAGTTTTCAAACTATGATTGTAACTTTCTGGTTTGGGGAAGTCATAATTTTTGAAAGACTGCAGTAAGTCTATCACATCTGTAAATAGATTGAGTACATTAAAGACATGCTCTGCTTTGTAGTTTTCTAACTGTTGTATAGGAGTAACATATGTTATATACTGTTACATTGGACTCCTTTTAAGTGTTTGGAATGTTCAGAACGTTATGATCAGTTTTTTTGCTATTGTTTTTGGATTTAGTTTTGTATATGAATGTATTGCATCAAATGATTCATGAAATTATCAATTAAGTATCTAATCTTTTTCACTTAAATGCCAGAGATAATTAGCTTTATCTTTTAAAAATACCTTTTGGAAATAGGTAATGCCTCATGACATGTTAACAAAAATTAGTTTAAAAGGCCCACAGAAAATGTAGAAAAATCACTAAAAAGTAAGACTGATTTGCACATTTTTTTGCATGAATTAGAAATATTTAGGCATTGAGATATAACAAGAAGTTTACAGGATAAGATATAAGCTATCAAGCTTTTACTTCAGGTGCCCTGAATCCCTGCTGGTAACTTTCCAGCTGCAATAAACTACTACTGCATCCATCTGGGATTGTGTTATTTGGTTATTGGTTGCTTGTCACTGGATTTCTCCTGTGTTCCGTTACATAAGAGTTGGTAATTGCTGAGCATGGACATTACGAAAACTTTCTCAAGGCTTTCCCTCCCCTCAAGGCAATTGCCGCCCACCCTGTGTTAAACAAGTCTGATCCATATGCAAAGGCAAAAGTACTTACAGGTAAACTGATTCTAGTCGCCAGGATAGGGGGTAGGGGCTTTAAGACATATGAATAGGGGTAAATGAGTAGCTAAGGGGGAAGGGGTTACACTGATGTGTGCATACACATGTAGGGGTAGCCTATAAAGCGTACGCTTGTGCACAAGAGCAAGGGGTCAATTTGTGAAAAAAAGTTGGGTATGCACTATGTGGATTGGGCCCCCTGTTGTTACCAAAGCTTTTACAAACATTTAATGGTGCTGCCTCTGAATTTGAGATACACCAAAATCCGTTCCTTCTCCCGTAAGGGGACAAAGTTCTAAAGGGCAGTCGGTAGGTAACTATCATATTCAATTACTTTAATTCTCAATTATCTGTGCAAGTACTTTCTATACATAGTCCAGCAGGCCCCAAAACTCAGTTTGCCTGCCAAATTGTACTCAGTTGTTTCTGCTTCAAAATTCTACAGTGGTAAATTGACTGTCGGAACTTACAAACCTGCTTTCAAAATTGAGTTTTTGAAGGGATTTTTTTGGGCCAATGTTTCTCCTCTTATTGAAAGAGTCGTTGCTGTTCACATAACAAATCCTTCACGTGGCACCTCTGCTCATACTCGCATCAAGTTCACAGAGGGTTTTACACGCTTTTCCTCTGATTGATTCTCATTGTGTGACCATCCTGCCCCAAAGCAAATGAGTTTATTGATGTAAAGGTCACTGTTATAATTTGGCCAGTGGCATCCATGAATCATCAAATACATAAGTGCTTTTGATATCTTGAGCAGTGCTAGTGTCAGATGAGGCTTCGAACAGGATTGATAAATCAAAGAAAGGCACGATATCACAGCTTCAAAAACAACGCTAACCAGGCAGATCACATGCAAGTTATCACTTCTCTGACCTATCAGCGATCATTCTTAACATGATCTCGCATGCAACTTAGAAATTTAAACATAGTTCTTCCTTGGTGTTCTAATTAGTAAATAACCAAGGTAAAACTTCACTTATCTGTTGTTTAAGTTGATTTGTTCATAAACAGTTAACGATTCCTTCACCTGCACACTCGATTAAGGATTCTTGGCAAAAGCATAAGCTAATCTATAAGCATCTGTAGTTCTTACATAATTTCAATGCCACTTTACGCCATTTTAGCCTTTTTATATCAAAATGTACCGTTATCGTTGCACTAGTTTGCTTGCCAAGACATTATAACTGCCAAATAACTTGTGCGTTTTTTGTAGCCGTCTCCAAGGATTTCAAATCTACCTTCCGTTCGAACTTGGTGACAGACCTCAATGCAATGCTTTCAAATGCAATGTCTGAATCACCCACCCAGGTCATGGATGCCAGACCACAAGGTAGATTCATAGGAACATCACCAGAACCAAGACCAGGCATCCCGAGTGGACACATTCCTGGTACAATAAATGTACCCTTTTATGATTGCATTGATATGGATCAGAAGATAATGAAAAGTAAAGAAGAGCTACTGAAAACCTTTTCTCAAGCAGGAATTGATTTGAATCGAGATGTCATATCAACATGTGGATCTGGAGTAACAGCAGCAGTTCTGGCCTTGGCTGCCAACGTGTGTACAGGAAAAGAGGTTACAGTTTATGATGGATCTTGGGTAGAATGGGCATCAAGTGAACTAATCCATTCAGACATGATTATACAAGATACTGATGCGAATTAAGTATTAGAATGGACATAATCTATACACCTTTGAATCACAAATTGACACCCCCCCTCCCACTGCACCACAGGTACACGCACAGTGCCTCGAGGACCTGAAAAATCTTGGTTGCTTCTTTTTTTTACTTTCTATGTTTTGGCTAATTAGGTTTCCATCAGCTTTGTGAACGATCATTCCAAGAAACGATTTGTTGCCTTGGAAATTTTGTTCTCTGAAACAAACCCCGTCATGATAGTCATCTGCTCGTTTGGCGTCGAACTGTGTCTACTTTATACAACTGCTTTAATCAGTGAAACATTAATTATTCGCCACTATCAATATCAGAATATCTACGAAAGTCCATTTATTTTCGCGTCACTTGTTTATGGCGGATCTCTTTAGCGGCGGATTTGCCGGAGCCTTCAACTTAAGATACCCAGTGACGACGTTGAAATATTTACAATTTCGGTTCTGGTCCCCTGTTGCTGCGGGTATATTTTGGTACCCATACACACACATATATATGTATATACATATATATATATTTTTTTTGTATATTTATAGATATTTGGTAAAAGGGGGAAAATACGGGTTTCTGCGTAGTCCTTTTTAGCAATAACGCTTTCGGTATCAACCTCTTTAGTTGCTTTATATCATTTATCATATCCAGACTATGATTAAACAATATGCAAACCGTCACTGGATGTCTGCTTCATTTGGTTTATATATTTCTTTAGCAGTGAATTGTGTGTGCAACCTCTTGGTTTATATAAATATATAAAACGATGAACATGAAATGCATACAAGATCGAACCCAGAATCTCCCACACCGTCAATTTACAATTGCGCGTTTTCACAACTCTAAAGCTTGTATCGGTAATTCATTACAGGGTAGGCTATAACCACACTAGTATATATGTATCCTGGTCCTTTTTATTTCATTTTCATCGGCATTGACAAGAAAAAATGAAGCTGTAATAATATTTAAGGAAATTGGAAGGTATTTATAGACATAATGTTGGCTTACAGATCTTAATTTATTCAGATGGTGTGCTATGCAGAATTTGATAAAATAGAATGTTCGCGAAAGTCATTTGATGTAAAGAGGTTGTTTCAGTGGGTAATCGCTTTCGTTTGAATCGCTTTAAGTACTGATTATCAATTTTTGTACTTGATGATACTATATGAGCTTTAACGCCGTACATGACACTTTTCTTGTGGTCTTGAAGTATATTTCTTTTAAGTGCTATACTTTGGCTGCCGTGTTATCATACCTACCTGAATAACACTTCAAACATTACTTGCACAGAATGATGATATCCGTTAAAGTCGCGGAAATTTTGACTTTGAATCTAGTCCTACCTGCGCTTCACATAGATTGGACAGAGCTATCTGATTTCTTTCGCTTCCTCGCAGAGCTTTAGTAAGTTACAGAGTCTATCATGCAACTGAACCATTAGTGAAATATTGCAGTTTACTTGTTTGTTACATAAACCGTTATCGCAAAACGAAAAGAATTAAATATTTTTCTTAGCACCTGACAAATTAATTGCTTTTCTTTGTTAATTGATTCTTGTGATAAGATTCACTGGTTTCATTTTGAAAATACAAGACTTGCTTAATCAAGTTGCTCCATACAAGAGAAAGTTAATGATGGGTACAGACACACTCATAAATAGGATCTTCGCCATTGATTTGGTTAATTAATCAGGTAACTTCCAAGTGAGATCATGTTTAGTTTATATCTTGGGTAATATTCCAGGGAAACTAAACTCGATGGAAACAAATGTCTGTTTCCCAATTAGTTCGCTTCCAGCGGGAGTTCTGTTATAGACAAGAGCTGCGAAATCTACTCTCTCAACCTCAACCGCCTTACAAAGAAACGTAGCTTATTCAGCTCATGTATTTTGAATGTTGAGAGGATAGTTTCAGATCGCCGTTTTCGAAAGACAGATATACAAAGAGATAAAGGCAATCCAAGAATTATTTTGCTGTTTCTTTAGGGATTCGCAGCCGTCTAGACAGTATTCTCCCCTGATAAGATGAACAAGTGAATCTGAAACTGTTTGAACAATATGGAGAACTTTTGCTGAATGAAAGTGAGGTTAAGAGAAATCATCGCTGTAATCTGGTACAAACTCGTGTGTTAAGATTATGCGGTTACGCACTTCAATGAAATTCCCATCAATTTTGTCGTTAATAAATCAAGATACGAAATAGTTTGTTAGGACAGCTTTATGGAGGTGGAAGTATTATGACCTTCTCTCAAACCCTCACCACGCGTTACGTTGATTACAAATTGGCAATTGACTCAGATTTTTATATTTCGATTTGGATGAATTCGCCATGAAGTGCAAAAAAATACTGAAAATATCCAAAACGTTAACAAAAGTAAAGTGAAACATATGACGCTTATGACGTCAAATGCCCTCGTGAGTTTCCTGGTGTCCGATAACGAGGATTCTCGGGCGTTACTCATCGGAAACTACACACGCAATTACCGAAGACTGTTCAATCAATAACTCGAGTGTATTTACACAACGATTATGTCGATTGCGAGTAAACATAAGTTCAACGCTTTAAGATACGTACTACAATAATACGTGCATACACATAAAAGTAGCAATACTTTCCGACACGCCCCGTATAAAAGAGAATGTATTTAAATATATAGTATGAAAGGATGCTTTAATGTAGGCCTACCTCAAACGTCTTTAAAATCCCATTTTTCAAAATTCATCTCTTCTAGTCGGGATCGTAATGTTCTAAAAACATGTTTGTTCATATTTTTTTTTCGAGATTAGGGAACCTGTAAATTTTTGCAAACTTCAGGATGTGCTTCATGCAAATATCAATGTTTACATCTTTTTCAATTCGTTTTTAGCAGCCATCTTTTAGTTTCAAAAGTGTCACTATTGAATCTGAAAGTTCCCTCCGTTTTTCTTTACGTGTTATCAAAATCATTCGTACCAAATAGAAAAGATGAGGCTAGTCAGTAACGTAGCAGAACTTCAGCATTTTTTACTTGAATTGTCACAATTATTAGTAGATCAGTAGATTTATCAATCGTAAACACCTCTTAACCATTACTTGAGCAGCTGATGACTAAAAAAACGGGTTCTAGTTTTAAAAAACGCGGAAACTTCCATTTTAGGCCCAATACGTAGTAGTTTAAACGAAGTATGAACTTTTGATGTTGGTAGATCTGTCGACATTTTGTAGTCGTCAATAGCATTAAATATAAATGGTAGAGTAAACATACATGCAGATATGCTACTCGGTATACAATATCATGGTAGTATTGGGGTACATTGCTTAATTTCACACCACTTAGAAAAAGTGTGAGTGTATCCTGCGTTGACATTTTATCACTGCAACAAACTATATACTTTTAAGTTGCAGGCTGATGACATTTACGTCAGCTGAACGACAGCCTACTTAGCTGTTACCGGATCTTTGCAGTACGTGCCAAAGTACTGTTGGGTAGTTGATACATCACCAAGACTTAATTCCTACCAAATATTGTTGTCAGCTGTTAAAGAACGAGCTCTACTGAATGATGGTGAATTCGTTAACATACTCAAAAGACTACGAGACTTCACAGCACAAATCCTGCAGACAAACTCGGCTATTAAGCATCGCATGTGTTATGCTGATGCCACAAACGAAGTTCAAAGGCGGCGTGTAAGAGACAGACAGAAACGTTCACTGTTAAGTGGGTCGTATACACTGAGGGAGCGAGGCCAGTCACCAGAGAGTGGATACATATCGGATCTTTTATCCACTTCACCAAGGACACTATTTAAAGGATCCGCAACACAGTTGTGTTTACTGTTTCTTCTGCCAGGACATTGGAGATCAATCAATATTTTTTGTGCGCACTGACAAGTGTGGTCAGGATGTGAAAGAAGCAGTAATGATCTCCTTGAAACAAGAATTAAAGACAAAGTTGGCATCTTGCATCTCGAAGGCGACGTACATGCCATGCATGTCTAATACCATAAAGGTTAATGGACCAAAAATGTGTTCCATGTTCTGCGGGATGCAGACAAGATGGAGTCACGTTCACCAAGCCAACAGCCACAACTAACAACCAGTTTTATAGAACTAGCTAATATTGTTGATGCGCAGATTACGAATGGAGAATACCTATCCATGGAAGATAGCAAAAAGCTACTTGAATATGTTGAGATGAACAGAAAATCACACTCCAGCCTACACAAGACACTGGATGACAGATAAATTGCTGAATGAGCTGCCAGGGGTGAAATCAGTTCTGTAGAAGAATCGGCAAGAGCCATCAATATTGTACTGCTCAGAAGCATTCGAAGAATGCACGATGGCATAGATAACAAGAGGACCATATGGAAAGCCGCACAAATTGTTCGTGACAGCATAGAACAATTCCAAAGGAAAGAAAAAGAACATGGCGAAATCAAAGTGACCAGTACAGTGGATGATTTACCAACGGTATCGTACACAATCATTCTTTGGATCATGACAGGTCCAGCAGACCAATTAGGAAATAAAGTTCTTTCACATGCTGTTGATCGCGCAGCTTTGACAATAAGTCATAACGTGATGTTTAGTTGGAAAGCCAAAATGCAGGTACCATACAAACCACTAACTGAGGATGCTGGATTTCAAAATCAGCAAGCTAGAATGAATCCGCAAGTAGTTGTTTTGGACCTTACTGTCCTCCATATCACAAGGAACAAGGATCTCTTGAATCTAACACGGATACAGTATGTGGAAACAGCTTTGGCCAACAATGTAGTAGAGAACACGACGCAGTGCCGAGGAATGTTTGTGTCTCCTTTCTTGATGCCTCTGGAGACCAGATCGCCTTGCCACTGTATGTTTCTAGTTAGCCAAATCTGTCGGTAACACTGTACCACACTCCTATACCTCCATGTGAAAAAGCCGAGGCTGGCACGAGCTGGCGACTCAAGACACCGACAGTTCAGCATCAACAAAGATGGTCCCAATGCTACTTATCAGTTAACTAATTTGTGGTGGATCCTTGCCACAATTTTCCCACGTGTAACAGGGGAAAATACAAGTTAAATTCTTGGATGGGCAGCCTACAACTTCCTTCTGTCAAGAAGCAGGAGTTTGAGATGGGAGCAATGACGTGGCACATGAGTGGCCCACTATTCTTTACGGTAAGGATTCAAGCCGAAAGCTGAAGGAGTTGGTTGTTGGCGAAGAGTATTCAACTGTCATGACTTTCGATATGACATTGTAGGAGAAGGCCATACAGCTGCTAGACATCCATCCTAAAGTAAAGGAAGTGTCCTTCCCAGACTTGTAGAGCTTCATGTCGTCATGTTTGCTTTCAGGGATCTGGAAGCTTCAATTGAAAATTCCGGCATTGATGATGCTCGGATGGAGGCTGATTTGTATAGCTCTTGAACAACAAGACAGCTTCTCAAATGAACTCACTATAAAGGGTCACTGCGAGCCCACATCTACTTCTACACAGCACTGTATCAATTAGCTCTGAAGCAGTTCTTTGACGGAAACTACAGTCTGACAAACGTGTGCTTGAATGCAATCACTAGGGTAGAGAGCGTTGTCAATAATGATAAAGTTAAGTCCGAATCTGTTAGAAATGCAGATGCGCAGCTGCTGGAGACATGGGCATCAAATGGTATGGCACATAAACTGTAAGGGTGGCTGATGAAGAAGTCTGAAAATGCCATGTTCAGGTCCAGAGAGTATCCAGTCCTGTGACGTAACCAGTCGAAGTGCAGATTTGAACCTTCACCTTGAAGCTAGAGAAGCCTTCAGAAAGCTATTATATATCAGAAATGCTAAACTAGGAAAGTGTCATAACAGAATAAAAGGACATATTTGCAAGCATGTTTGGCAGTGAACAAAAGGTGAATTCCCTACGTGTTCTCGTGGTTGCAATAACACAAAACAAGCTACATATTTATCATACAAGATCCTGGAAAAATCTAGTAGTATTAAGGTGAAACTAAAATGCGAATGATCCAAACGTACATTTTCTATAAAGGAGCAACTGTCTTTTTAACATAGGTAGCAAACAAAACCAAGGCGTTTCTACCTCGTAAACTTGGAGCTGCGATTATTTCTTAACGTTTCATTTATATCACAGTCGTACAGTTATTATTTGAATTGTATTTTTGCCATGTACTCGACGGATAGCAGTTTGTCGAAACTGAGAATTAATTTCTACAAGTATATTTGATTGTTTAATATAATGAAATGAATATTCAAGTCCCTTCAACTTAAGCAGGAAATATCACTCTATAGGCCAATATCAACTTGGCGGGAAATCATGATAGCCGCTACATTTTCCGCTTCTACCTATGATTGTTGTGCAATATCGTTGTAGTGGTAAATGTAGCGGGTCGAAAAGTAGAACTCACTTCTACTTTTCGATGGTAGCCGATGAAACCAACCAATCGAATCGCGAGAAAATGTTAACAGACTTTTCACAGCCGCACCTCTCCCTGCCGTTGATATGGAAGACACTAGCCGTGGCCAAACCAAACGATTCAAACTTTATTACTCTGTACGACATATCTCAGGTAGAATGAAATTTTACGTGCTCCTCTTACTACAATATGACTTTGATGAAGCCATCGTGGCATATGTAGTGGATAACCTCTAAGAAGTAAGCATACAGGAATTATAGGTAGTCTGCGGCGCTAAACTGCATATTAAGTTTAGAATGACGATACTATTATGTAGCATACGGCTACCTTATTAGATTGAACCGATATAATTTTGAGCTGGCTATATTGTAAAATAGCCTGATGACAATGCCGTATGATGATCATATTCACCGAGTAAAATGATATCGACAATCTTGAGACTCAAGTGATAGTGTCAACTGCATGTTCAAGATAACTCTTGTCCAAGACACTTCAATTACTTTGTCTCCCGCTGTATGCACTTATAAATTGAACTTTTCAGCCAGCTCTCGTTTTATGCTGTTATTGGTTTACGTAGTGGCGATGCTATTGTTGGTATTAACCGCAAACGTATTAATAATATTGGCGAACTGCGCAGCTTCTTAAAAGATCATAAAGGTGTGTTTGCTCTAAATGTACGTCGCGGCGACAGTAATTTGTATTTAATGATTCGTTAACGAGTTAACAGCAAGCTTAAACAATAAAGACAAAGGCCCATTTTAATGGGCCTTTTTACTTTATCCCTCTTTTAGAGTAGGCTATCGGCAATTACTTAGTATTTGGTATTATTCGTATTTTCTTGTGAACATATTCTCTCTTCTTAAATATATTCTTAACGCCACCAGCTACGGCATTATGTTAGCGGTCATTTTACTACTGCTATTTCCGGGTTTACGAGAGCAAAGCGGTAATTTCGCAGATTTATGGCAAGTGCCTATCGCACAGGAAAAACCGCTATCTTATGCTAAAGCGGTTAGCATTGCTGGCCCTGCGGTGGTTAATATCTATTCTGAAGAAAATAGCAGTTTTGGCAGCAGTCGCGGCAATATTACTGATCTGGGCTCTGGCGTGATTATGGATAGCCAGGGCTATATTCTGACTAACTTTCACGTTGTCCAAAATGCCGACCTAATTCATGTCGTCCTACAAAGCGGTCAGGAACTATCAGCCGAATTAATCGGCTTTGATCAGGCTACCGATTTAGCCGTACTTAAAGTTAACGCTACTAATTTACCTGTAATCCCGCAACAAGCTAATATGAGCTCACAAACTGGTGATGTAGTGCTGGCGATCGGCAACCCGTTTAATTTGGGTCAAACTTCCGACAAATGGGTTGAGTTAACTTTTTAGTTTTATTGTTAAATTAAGCAGGTTTTACTTCGATGGGGGTTGTCAGTCATAAAGGGTCGAGTTAAGTTGTTTGCGGTGGTTTCTAGGAGGCTGAATTTAATGGGAGAAAGATACGTAGGGTTGAGTTACATGGGACTTGAACTAAGTGGGAATTGACTTGAATGAATTTCAAACAAATTGTGTTAATTTTAAAGGTTTTGGTTGAATAGGATGGATTAGGGTTAATTTTAAGGGTCTGAGTTAAATCGGGTTGACGTACAAGGGGGTTGATTG
>JAAAKL020002320.1:0-26565 GCA_010016065.2 Carybdea cf. marsupialis auct. non (Linnaeus, 1758) | reverse complement strand
TATCAATGGTGCAAATTTGAAGAAAATCTGAGAGGTAGGGTTAAAACCTTGTCCTTGTTTTACATGGAATGACCCATACAGGGTATGATATGTGACACTATTTATTAATGATTATGGTCAATGTGTCAGCCTAAGGCTTTAATTTATGTGCTTATTATAAGATTTCAATTGATGTTGATTATATATCTGACACAATAAAACAAGTTAAAATTCTGTTGAAATTCTGAGCTTCTGAGAAAACAGTGACTTTAAGTTGCTCTGAAAGAAAATGGAATCATGGAAAATATAAATGTATGTAGAGATACATAGGTGATTGTGCTGAGTACAAGAATATGTCTTAGTTGTATTTACAACAAGCACATGTTCTCTGATTAGGGGATGTACTAGTATGGATGGAAAATGAAAGGTATTGAAAAATCAGGAAAGATAATGCCCCTTAGATATTTATGATCATAGAAAAATGAAAGGACAGAATTTTTCATAGGTAGCCCAGCTTGTTTGTTGTGACGACATGATGTGTATGAAATAGTGCTGTATAATAGGAAACAAGCAAACTATGCTAGTAGTATCAACTTAATCATGCATCATTTGACATTTTATGCATTTGTATTGGCCAATGTTTAATGTTCCAAAGTTGCCTGTATCCAAACTATTGTGTGCACAAAAATTTGTGCTAAGTTGAAAAGAACATTTCTGGAGGTTAATGTCAAAAATTTGCCTTAAATATGCCCCAAAATTTAAAGAATTTCAGAACAGATTTTCCTAAAATGTGATGCTAAGTCTCATTATTTCAATTACGGAATGGGTTCTACTAATGTTTTACTCTTGCTAAAGACCCAGCCACAAAGCTGTTTTGAAATTCCATGGAATACCCATAATGGTGTCTCAGCATAATATCTACTTTAAGACATGAATGATTTGGAGGAGGATAAAGCAGTATTCTATGCCAATGATGATAAATGATTGATGAAAGCTGACACATGAACTATTGATTATGAACTTTAAAATGGTCTCACTTTTATTTTATGGAGGAGGCATTTGCCAGGCTATAAAGGTGGCTTCTGTTGTCTAGCATTTTCCTCAGGTCATGTTTCCAGACATGATAGTTTATTTAACTCTGTGATTTAGGGGGTTTCCTTCTTGTATGCCATGTCCATGTTACATTGATTTTGTCTCCTCAGTATATTAGCCAAGTTCATTCTCTCCATGTTCAAGCTTATCCTCAGCCCTTTCCAATAATATGAAAGTGCCTACATTCCCAATTGCAAGAGAGTGAAAGTTATCATTTTAAGGTTCAATACTTTTCGATATTGTAAGTTGCATTTCAAACATAACTTGGAAATTTGTCAGTTTTCCAATTCCTTTTGTTTCTTAAGACCTGGATTCAATTATTTTACCAAAGCTTACCACCAATAGTTGGAAATGTAACTAAATCACACTATCAATTTGTAGGCAGCATATGGGGAGGGAGATGTAGGTGAACTGCAAAATAGGGTGTAACATTTCATGAATGAATTCCAGGATCTTGCTTTGTGAAGATGGGTAATGTTGATGCTTTAACATTAATCCCATTCTGTAAGATAATTGGCCCAGATAGAAGTGGGTGTATTGCAACTGTCAAGTACATGTACACAAATGTCAAGAAAATTATGTTTTAACATTTTTCATAATCAGTCCCCATTTGTCTTATCCAGCCACCCTAACACTTCACACTTCTCACTTACCTAATGATTGTTGGGCTGTGCTGGACTTGAGAAGATCCATGTTTTATCATGTTCTAGGTTGTGTGTCAGGGGGCAATAACTATTATGAAAG
Organism: Carybdea cf. marsupialis auct. non (Linnaeus, 1758); assembly: GCA_010016065.2. Lineage (NCBI taxonomy): Eukaryota > Metazoa > Cnidaria > Cubozoa > Carybdeida > Carybdeidae > Carybdea > Carybdea cf. marsupialis auct. non (Linnaeus, 1758). Next base: position 24,750 of record JAAAKL020002320.1, on the reverse strand, counting down.
TAAAGTATCTTGTTTGCATGCACTCCTAAAATACAGGTACCATATTTAGTTAACTCTGAAGTGGGGAAGCATATTATGAAGTTAAATATTCTAATGCTTGTCGACTCAATTGATGTCATTGATGGTAGATGTTTATCATGTCTTGAGTTGTAGTCTTTTTCTGAGCTACGTTTTGGGAGTTACTTCTCCCATCTTCAGACTGCTGGGTTCTGAACTGCTTTGTTGCTATATGCTGTTTGGTTGTGGACTTACGAGGAAGTGGGTATCAAACTTGGTTGAGAAGTGGCGCAATGTTGATTTTGTGTTTTCTCTGTTAGTGCTGGTAGCCATATATGTGGTAGGTTGTAGGATATATTCTTGATGTGGTGTTGGTGTTCTAGGGAATAGATGGTTTCTTTGATTTTCCTAGTCGTTGTGTTAACTTCTCTGTTGAGGATTCTCTGTTTCCCCAATCAAAGGCGTGGTCATTTTCCCAGCAGTGTTCTGCAATCTCATGACTCTTTACTTCTCCTCATTTGACGGCTTTCTTGTGTTCTTTTTCCCTCTGACATAACAATCTTTTGGACTCGCCTATGTATGTTGCCAGACAGTCTTTGCACCTTAATTTGTAGATAATGTTGTTCATGTCTTCTGTTGGTAGGGTGGCCTTGGGTTTAGATAGTATCTTGTGTAAGGTGGAGGCTGTGAAGAAGGAGCATCGGATGTTGTGTTGTTTGAGAATTCTTTTGATGGCTTCGCATATGTGCTTGAGGGCGTCTGTATCTTGCTGATGGTCTTGCTTCGACTCTTTCCGTAGGGCTTTTTCCATAGGGCTTTTTCCATAGGGCTGCTTTGATGTCCTTAGTACTGTATCCATTGGATGCGAGGACATCTTTCAGATGTTGCTCTTCTGAGAGGAGGACGGCAGGATCAGTCACTATCTTTCTTGCTCTACCAAATAGGGTGGTGATTACACTGTTACGGACTGAGATTGGGTGGTGGGATGCGTTGTCAGGTACTGGTCAGTGTGGGTTGGCTTTCGATAGACCTTTGTTGAAATGTTACCTCTTGTCTCTTTAGTAAGGAGGATGTCTAGGAAGGGTAGGCTGCTATTTTCTTCTCTTTCAATGGTAAACTGGGTGTTGGGGTGAAGGCTGTTGATGTGGTCGAGGAATGGCGATAGATTAGACTCCTTAATGATGGCAAAGACACGTCGACATCTTTCCCAGGTAGCTGGTTTTACATCTGCAGTGGACAGGGCTGTGCTTTCGAAGGCCTGCATGAAGATTTTTGCAACTACAGAGGATTTCAAAAGGCCAATAAAGTAACATGGCTGTCAAGGGAACATGGAACTATCTAGTAATTTACAGACTGGGGTACTCATTATGTTTCAATCTGATAAAGAAATTTCAATCCAACTATCAGATTATTATCGGACGTTTCTCAGTGTTCAATTTTATAAGAGATTTTGAGAAAAAGGTGGGTGTAAAATTGGAAATGAACTCATGTCCAGTTGTGAAAGTTTTTATATCAAAGGTGTCAGAATTTGCCATGCAAATGTAAATAAAAACCCCTATGGAGAAGATCCATCTTGCCAAAAATTTAACAACAAAAAATCCTCATGGAAAAGGTATATTAAGAAAAATACCCCAGGAAAACATTTGTAGAAAGTAAAATTTCACGTTGAAAAATATCCCTTAAATTGAGATCCACCCTTCTTGTTACAAGGGAAAAATCCACTAGTTGTAAAAACCCAGTGAAACGACCTTATGGTTGAAATGATCATGAGATTAAGAACTTGATAGCCATCAAAAATGTCACACTGACATTAGTAGCCTATTGTATGGCTGGGAAATGTGGCACCCTATTGCAGAAAAAAAAAACAGCAGAAGAGTTGTTACTTTTTAATATTTTTTTCTGTTATATATGGGTGTTTGATTCTAAAAATTGGAGACTATTTCTCTTGGAACAACAATAGATAGTAATGCATTAAACCTTAAGGTAATAACAAATAAATAGCTTGTAAGGTATTAAAAGTAGAAATAAAATTTAAAATATGATATTAATCATATTGTAATATAATGTGCAATTATATTGTGATTCATAATTTAATATAAATATTAAAATTCTGAGGGTTCTAAGCATTAAAGGGCATTTTCACTTGACTTTTTCCTGAGGGTGCATTTTTGCCCAGTAACAATACGGGTGGATATTTACTTTAGGGATGCTTTCCTGAGGGAATTTTTTCTATAGGGCTTTTTCCTTACAGAAATTTATTGCAGGGATTTTTACTAAACACTGTAACAATAACATCCGGTCAGACTCAATTGCACTGAAAGAAGAATGCACGTTTCATTCTACAATGCTACAGGGGAGCTCTTAGAGAGGCCTCCCTCATCTTGTTATAGAATATTTGTGCTTTCCAAATCTGTAAGTCAAAATTTATGCCCTAAAAGTTTTAAAGTCAAAGTTTGTGCTTTATAAGTTTGCAAGTCAAAGTTTGTGCTTTATAAGTTTGCATGCCAAAGTTTGTGCTCCAAAAACCTGCAAGTTAATGTTAGCTCTCAAAAATCACCATCTTGTCAATGGAAGACCTCTTTCATTGACATGGGATTGTAAGAAAGTGAGGGATGGCAATTAAGCACCGATTTATCAAGGGGCAATTGCCTCATGCTTTTCCGTGCTAGGCCCTTCCATGAAGGGTCCAAGCTACATAGGATTATGTGCTCTTGCATGATAAATGTCGTAACCTTTCCAGAATGCAAGTGATCGATTCTGGAGTGATTTGTCAAGAATTTGAAGATTTTCCTCCCTCCAAGTTTATCAATTATTTACTCTTGCTCCCTCATCGGAAGATAGTTATGCGTATAATATCTTTAGCTATGAATTTTAGTGAGCTGTCAATCTGCAGTTCTATTGGTGCTGCAGGGCAACAAAAGTTATCGTATATCATTGACCCTGTTTCCAACAGATGAACGTTAGTAGTTCCACATTCTCTCAGAAACTTCTAGAGCGCGTCACAATAACGACAGAGTTGATGTCCATTGATTACCTAATCTTTTAAACGCCTCTTCAGATTCGATAATCCTCGGGCTGTGCACCTTGATACATATCAACAAAATCTATTGGGGGTTCCATCTCGAACATATCTGTCCTTTTACTTGGTACCAGATCTCTCGTGCCTTTCTGTTTAAAGATGGCGGCCTAATGATTGCGTGGTCGGGATGCGAACAACAGCAGAAGACCCGTAAATGAAAATAAACAACGATTTATGGGTATTTGTACCGGTAAGAATCATCTTATTTAGTCAGTTTTGTAATAAACACATAACTCTCTCTATTTAGAATTATTCTTAGCTCTGTAAACGTAAAGGAACGGTATACAGCCGAGACATACCATTGCCAATGTTCGATTATCATGGCAGAGTTAAGTTACCATGGGCTCCAGCAATGCCAGGTCAGTACAGTGGGTGGTATAACGAAGACGCGCAGTACTTGTGCCAGTCTTTTACTTTACAGTTTTGAAATTCTGTAGTATTGAATTTGTGGAGTGCACTCACTGCTCACGATAGGCTTGGCGTGGTGAACAAAGGTTTGGTCAACGCCTTACCTGGAAGTAATTTATCTGTAATGTTCGGTACCGGTAGCTAACCTTGATCGTGGTACATGGTTCTTAAGAAAGACTTGATCACTTGAGATGTTACTACCGTTGTCAGCGAGGAGTCTAGCTGTTGAAGACAGAATTTTAGAATTGTATGTTCACACATTTGTTTACAAACCTAGGAATTGGTTGACTCCTCAGTAAACGGAGACAAGGTATTTTGAACTCTTTTAATATGACCCTTACCATAGTTTATTATGGGGTTGTTTTCACGAAATTGAAAATTTTGACAATAAAATAGCACGAAATAGTGAAAAAAATTTAGTACTTAAAAGCTTTTTTCGACTGTCACTTCTCTCAGTACAAAATCGTCAGAGTTTGAATTGGGCAGAAATCAATGAAACTTGTGCACATATGTGTTTAAAAAATAGCCAATCAGAAGTCTGACCTCTACAGGGTGGTTCTACATACACATCAACCAGGAAGCTGAATTCTGCAGTACATACAGGGATGATTTGGATTACACTAAACCAATGTCATGTTAAGTTCAAAAAGTGTTCATGCATTAGCACATAGTCTTCTTTGTAGGTGCTGGCACTCGTTTGAAGTAACCACACTTTTTTGCAAATGTATGCCTATTTACTATTGTTTACTTTGCTGCTGTTTTATCAATCTCTTTAGCTTAAAAATGAAATAAAGTTTGTAGTCTGAGTACATTTTGAATTGCATGGTTTAATTATGTAAAAGGTAGATCCAAAAATTGTTATTGGAGGAAAAAACATATAAAGCTTGTTATATGTTTATAAGTGTGCCTTACATCACAATTTAGTATGAAAGGTTATCTTGTGTTTTGAAATTCAAGTGTAACGTAACAAGATTTCTGATCCCTTGGAAGAACATTTCGAGGATGCAAGGTACTGAAAAGATAGAGTAGAAGATTTTGAGGAAGTCTGTAAATCTGAAGCAATCAGTCTTGTATGTTGTGTCATGCTTTGTGATGTAGCATATAGATGATAATTAAATATCGAGATTTGAGATGTTTTCCTCAGGTGAATAGAAAAATATATGAAAAATACCTTAATTACCAAAATTATTATAACAAGCAGTATGTAAGTGGTGAAGATACTAGGATTAGCCTATATCTTAAGCCAATGAACAGTATTGTAGAAGCAACTCATTTGTGCTGTCTGGTTAGGGCTGAAATGTGATCCAAATTCAGCAATTTGACAAATAAATTGTAAAACCCCTGTCAAACAAGTAAATGTAAATGCTGTCCGAAAATAATAAATATTGAGGGGCAGTTTCAGACATGCCACCTTCATTTCTAGACTTGTTAAACACATTAAGTATGGGCAGTTGATAAAGCTCTAATAAGTTGTAGCCTGCTGCAAATTAAGCCTGTGGGCACCAGAACACTTCAACAGGATGCTGCCAAAGTAGTACATAATGCCCAAAAAGTTTAGCTCAAATGCAATTAGTAATTTTTCCCTAAATAAGGTTTTTCCCTTGGGCAACCTCCCAAAAATATGCTCAGCTATTGTTGGGTACTTGTTAATATGATTTGCATCATATTGTGCATTGCATAGGAATGATTACAGTTCTGTGACATCAGTAGGTGGTTGACGTATTCAAGATGCAGAGGAGCGGCCAGGCACACAAAGTTCACAAGGACAATAAGACAGGCAACTTATAAAACTTGAAGAATGTCTCATTCAAATCATCATAACAAAAACCCTACTAACTCTAGACTCAGCCTCAAATTACAGTGGTTGAACATCTTCAAAGTCACAAGTGCCAAGTCTCCATGGGAGCAGTATCTTACTTAATCAAGTGAAAGTTCTTGTCTTAGAACATAACATCTTCCCCTCCTTGAAATAGCATATAGTAATCAAGTACAATCACAAAAATCATTACAATTTCATGTAGTACACTTACTACCAAACTGGAGGGGCTCACAGTCTGACTGCTGTTGGTTCAATATCCCCACTATTCAGAATTGTTTTGACATTGGCATATGTATGCATTACAAGGGCGTTTCCAAGGAGGTGACCAGTAGATCTTGAATTGTCTTTGGTACATTATTGACATTAGGGACAAAAGAGAAGACCTTGATTAGAGATAGACTTGGATAACCAATTGAAAACAGGTGGACTTAGAAGGATTACTTGGTGTTGGGAAATGTGATCAAGGGTAAATCCCTATGAAATCCTTTGCTTCTCCAGAACAAACAGCTTAAAACTAAACATCCTCAAGGTATTTCTTACTGTATTCACTAAATGTTTTCTTAATGTTTTGCAGGATATGGTGTAGTTCAACATGATTAAGTATAGTGGAACAGGAGGTAAACATGGTGCCAGTCCACAATCAGGCAGCCACAACCAATCTACAGGAACTCCACTACAGTTTTCACCTCAGGAGCCAAGAAGAAGCTCATCAAGATCTGTGAAGAGAAAGAAGTTTGATGATGAAGTAGTTGAAAGTGCATTAAAGAAAACACCAACATCATCCAGTATGCCTAATACTCGAAGAACATCAGAGTCAGCTAGTCAACCAGAAACTGGTAGCAAGCTTAAAAAGGTATATGACAGATTTTGCAGGTTACTATTTTGAATGTTTAACAGTGTTATTTATTAACCTGGAGAGCTTTGTAATGAAGATTCCAGGTACGACAGAGGACAACATGTAACTATGTTTCAGTCTGTTTTTTATAAGCAGTCATAGTTTTTATGCACATTAATAGGAATTTACAAAATGCTAATTCATATTGATCTAATGATGACTGAGTCAGAGATATTATCTAATTCAGATCTGACAGTGCTGGATCATGTATAGCTTGTTTATACAATGTGGGTTGTGAGGTTTGATTTTAAGGTATAAACATTGCCCAATCTTTATGATACATGACATTTAAGACTGAAAATTGTTGTGAACTTAATAACCCCAACAGAGCAACACTGTTTTCAGAACTTACAATAAATACTTTGTTATAGATTTTGAGCCCTTACAGTATTCTGTCATAGTTGTGATGTCCAGACCTGCTACTTTAGAAGGAGTGGCTCATGGGATTCTTAAACCTCACGAGAAGATCAGGACAACATAGACAACAGCATTGTAGGAGGATACACTAATGCAGTCTAATACTACCATCTAACAAATTTACATGATTCAAACTCACAGGAGAGTGAATTTTGGGATTTTGAAGGGGTAAAAAACCCTCAGAACATAGTAAGGCTCCTGATCACAGTCAATACTCTCAGTGATTCAATGGTTGTCTTGTGGTCACTGAGATGTCTCCATACTCCCCTACTGTCTTTTTTCAAGGCAGCAATGGCTTCACCTTGAGTGGGGTTGGGGGTTGTGAAGAGTTTGAAAATGATGTGAACTTGTACGTGGTGGGAATGTAGTTGTATGGTTTTCATCAGTATGTGACAAAGTATCATTAGATGTGCATAGCAACACTTCAAGTAACCTGTTAGATGACTATCAGAGTGCTCATAGTCACAGAAGAGAAGTCACTGAAAGAAAGATCTATCAAGGAACTGTTAAATTGTATACAATGTCCAGCAGTGTGGTTTGTGATAGGGTACTGTATTGTTTGTTAGGATATATTGAAATTGAAATTGTGTGGGCAGGTTTGAGTCAAATGCAAGCATCTGATGAGATGGAAGACATGTCAAGGTCACTACAAGGAATCAAAAATGTATTAAGGAACAGAATTATTATTTAAATAGTGAATCTATTGCAAAGTTACTAGGAAATGCCATGTACCTGTGTTATGTTGGGTGCTATTAAGGGAGTTACCTTGTTGGAGATTTACAGTAATTGTTTATCTTCTCACGTCACGTAGAGTAATTCAAAGCAGCTGAGTAAGAGGAAGAAAACCAAAGATTCCAAGGTAATCCCTCTTCCACTGTAGTTATGGCACTGGTGTGTTTTATATTTGGGTTCTTTTACCATGATGTTTTATCACTTTGGGGCAGATTAGTACACCAACGTTTGAATTAATAGTCAAAGGGACTCAGGAATCCCTAGTTAAGCAGGTTCACTTTTGTGCAATTTGAAAATCACAAGAAAAGCTTTACCTTTTCTTTACAAAATTTGTCAATGGCAAATCAAGAGGCAATAGCTTAAACCCTGTACATTAAATATATTTTCGGGTCTATGCATATGATCTGCAAAGAGTGGTCAAACTGGGTAGTTGAGGTTATCTGTGGACTGACATTTCATTTGAGCCAGGGTTCTTATTCCTTGTGGATGCCTACTTTTAATTTGATAGTCAGCTTGTTCTAAGTTTTTAAGTTGATTTAGGCTAGTGCCAAGGTCCAAGTGCTTACCAGCTTGTAACTGTGAAGTTTAAATGAAATATGCACTATACCATTGGACCAAGGAAGTTGTTATTGGCCAGATCTTTACTACAGGTTGTTTTCTGCTGGAGAATATACCACATTTGTGTTAGGTATGCTCTATTTTCTTTCAAACCTCCCAGCCCCCTTTCACACTAGTAAATAACCGAAGTTCCCTTTAACATCTATGCTCCGTATCTGCAGTGTTTGTCAAGTTTATAGTGATTTTCATTCCACCCTATGCTATGTATGTCTGGTTGGGTGATCTTGTAAATATTTTGTCTCACCTGAAAAGCCCGGTGTCTTTCATGTAATGATGATTACATTGTTGCATTATTACAGTCTCGTCACACCCTGCCTGCCAATTTTGGGCGATGGAGGCCCACGGATGATCTGGCATTGATAACAGCAGTTCAGCAAGTAAGTACTTTGTCTGGTAGATTTTCTTGACCTAGTTTTTTCAATGCTGTATGTTCTATCACATAGGCAAATTCTAAATTTTATTATGGAATTTCATAGACGCGCTCCTGGAGCTCCAGGGATGATTTTGATGTTTTATCAATTGTCCGAGGACCGAAGGAGGCATATTGCCGCTCAACATTTCTCAAGGGTGCTGTGTTCAAGCCATTTATTGCCCAATCTCCTGTTCTAGGTGCTTCTTTTGCCGCAGTAGGTCCAAATAGTAACAGTACTATTAACCAACCTTTTCTTTGATGAGTTACCTTAGCGCAAAAGCGAAAGGAATGCAAAAGATGTAGCTATATGAGACGCGGGTTATTGTATTTTCGCTTGATAAAACAGCCTCTTGAAGGGTGCAAATTGTTTCATGCCAACAACAGATTCAAGCATACAATCAAAAGTGCGGAATTAGAACTCATGACCCTATACACCTGCTTTCATGTAGCTTTTGCTATCACATTGAAGCAATCGGTCGTATACGCCAAGGAACATTCGGGGTTGTATAGGATATGTGTGCGGATTACCGAATCACAATTGGTTTGACCCTTGTTTGTTTTGCATTTTCGTTCGGGCTGCTGACGTTTTTCAGTACTATTTCTGAGCGCAATCGGCACACATTTACTATTCAAACCCGAATCACTTTGTCGCCAGAAGGAATTTGTGTTTCCTCTGGGATTGTTTTAGATTGGCGCGCTCTTTTCCGTTTTGTTTATTAATTTTCCAAACATGGTTCGTTTAGTTCTTAGTTCGATCCTTCCTCTGTTTTTGGTGACAATAAATAGGCTTGTCATTTTGAGTGTTATCGTTCTTTCCACTGAACCAGACTGGTAAGAGTGCAACGAAACGCGTCTCTGGTTGACAAATGATTCCTATTCCTAAGATAATGTACAGATTTTGCAGTGCCAAACATCTCTTCTAAGCTTTAAGTAGAAATTTACCTCGTTAACCAGTGGCCAACGGGAGGTTTGATGCAGATGCCGAAAACATGGCACGTGTAGCAACGTCATAATATGCGGCGTGACACTTAACACGAAAGTTTCAGTTACAATTCCTTCCATATAACCTAATGCTCCAGATAAGGGCTGATTAGGCATGGCTGATTAATTCTCAGACCTGCTGCAGGCATTGTAGATCATATTCTTACAAATCTCTCCGTCTATAGGTAGGTGCATAAAAGTTTGCTTTTAGTGGCGTTTTTTGTGGATAATATTTGCAAGTGTTTTCTTCCTCTAGCCAGTCGGCATGTGCTGCTATGGTTGTATTATAGGTTTGCAAATATACACACTAAGAATGAACTAAAACAGACAACTGTCATCACTTAGGAGTGCTTTTATTGAAGTGGTGGTAGTTCGGTCAAAGTAAGAAAACAACTTTTGTATCATGAGAATGTGTTATGATTTTTCTACTAACGTAGAATTAATGCCCAATGACAGCTATTAAATTATTTCCTTGTCCCACCACTACATTATGTGTTGGAAAAGTCATCATTTCTCCACAGATCTTTAAAAGCACACGTATGACGTACTGTGGAAAGCTTGAGCGAAACGTGAAGACTTCCATTCGAAAGCAAGCCAAAACTCGCCAAGTTTACGAATGATTGCGAATGACGTGACCACTGCCCCCCCACCCCCACCCCTGATTCACTATTTTTGTTATTAAATTAAATGACCTACTTGTTGCTCTTATCCGATCATTGAAATGACGAAAAGCTAACAACTTAAATCATGACGTAAACTAAAGTTACTCATCACCTTTTGCAGACAAACGATCTGGCTGCAGTACACATGGCTGTGAAATTCTCATGCAGTTTTACATTGAAAGAAATACAAGACCGATGGTGTGCCTTGCTGTACAATCCTGTAGCTTCCAGGTATGAAGTACCGTGTTTAATGCATAGACGAGTAGGTCTTACTCAATTGGGTCGTACTTCTCTTTCAAGTTCGGTTTTGCGTTAAGACGATCGTACTTCTCTTTCAAGTTCGGTTCTGTGCAGGTGGTGTGATTCACAGCTGTACTATACGACCGTGATTGTTTGCTATAAGCTCTGCTATCACACATTGGAAGTCACTCATGGATACTGGATATTTTTTCGGGAAAACTGTTCATTTATTACTATTTTAGATCCTCTGACCTGTTCTCTGAATAGTAATCGTCAGTATGGTCTTATGTACTTTGATGTTTGGTGACCTTCACTTTACATTACATTACTTTACCACTCACGTTCTGGTCACATTATGTCATTTATATTTTATTTATTTTTCTCTTATGTTATTTTTTGTCATTAGTGTTATTTTATTGTATCACTATTATTGCTTTATTGTTACTGTATATCATATCGAGATTAACAAGGGTTCGACTAATTTCTTGTTAATTACGAAATTTTGTAACAAGGTAGCACCCAGTGAAAAGAAGGATCGAATAAGATTGTCAGAATGAAGGATGTAGCTATAATTTGTCTTTCGTGTTTCTTTGGTTATTAGTGCGACGGCAGAGGTTTCTGTTATGCGCGTTGATTTGGTGTTATAAATGGAAATTAACAATGCTGACTTTTTGGTGCTATTTTAACCTCAATGCTTTCAGATCTTGGTATATTCGCATAACAGATCGGACATTTTACCTAGGGTTCTCTAAAACTTCAATTAAATAACCCTGTACGTATGAAGGGAGATTCTTTTGTTCCCTTTATGTATCCATAGATGTTTCGCATGTCACATTTTAACATTCCTCTATTTTCGTAAGGTATAACGGGCTTAGATGATGAACCAGTTACCCAGGGCTAAGTGGCCTTTAACCAACGCATGAGACTGTGTTTTATGGCGATGATTGATTATTGGTCATTTAGTGTTTATAGGGTAGCCTTGTTTCTACAGTTTGCTTTGCACTTTAGTGGAATTTACAAGAATCGTAATAACCACTTGTGGTGTAGTTTCGTTAGCACGTTTTCGCAAATAAATGTTTTAATTTCCCATTCTTCTATTAAGGCTGGCACAGCAAGCAATTCGAAATTTACCGACAGACGTGATAACGTCCATACAAAACAGCGCTTTGTGGTCGAAAAAGGAAGAATCAGTCTTGGCAGATGTGAAGTTTGTATGTTTTATTATATATATTAGCCGTGATTTGATTACAGAGGGTCTAAAAATATCATCTGGATATGATGCATTAAATACGAGTTCTACTAACGCGAGAGAGATTCTATCGTGAAAGCATCCAGCGCCGAGCAGCTCGAATAATGTTCCTAAATTTGTCTTATAGGGAAGCATTAGCACTTAAGCTACCTAGTCTTCATTAGCGCAGAGAGGAAATCAGCAAATCTTTCTATTTGAATGCTGTGGGCTCTGATGACAAAATAGCAGGTTTTTTACCCGAGCCTATCACCCACGGATCTGATCTTCGCAGGAAGAGAAAGCTTCCAACTTACAGATGTAAAACAAATAGGGTCAAAAATAGTTTAATACCATATGCTGTAAATAGATGTGGAATTTTCATTTTATAGCATGAAAAACAAGTGAACCTTATTTATTTTACCACAGTTTTTAGAGAAGTTTTAGTAATATTTTTTATCAGCGTTTTAAATCAATTTTTTACTGAATTTTAATTTATTTTATTTCACGCACCAACTTTTATCACTCCGTTGTCAATGTCTTGAATAGTGACTTTTCTGTATCTGAATTTGTGTTTGAACTTCGATCTCTCATTGTAAATATATTTAGTTGACAAACTCGAGTTTTTCACTTTGCGTTATGTAAATTGCCATTCGAATTTTAATAAAGAAATTTTTTAAAAGGTTCATGGGTTTCTCAACATGCTTTCCCAACGCAGGGAGAGAGTCCCCCGTTCCCCAATTATTTTTAGCTGCGTACCATTTGGTAACTATCCCTTTTACTCTGTATGCCAACGGTGTCATCGTGACAAAAATGAACCAAGAGCGGGGATTTTAAAGGTGTTTGGTAATTATGGACGTAAACCCAAATTATGCAAGAGCGGGGAGTTTAAAGTTGTTTGGTAATTATGGACGTAAACCCAAATTATGCCAGAGCGGGGAGTTTAAAGTTGTTTGGTAATTATGGACGTAAACCCAAATTATGCACTGCCACTGATTATTCACGACCACCTCTGTACATTTCGATACCCGCTCGACGATACGAAATTCTCAATCCGTCCTTGCAGAATTTGGTATTTGTGGCGTCATCACTCCCCCCCCCCCAATTTACTTAAGTAAACATGTTATGAACAACTAAGTAGACGGTGGAAAAATTCCTCAGCTATAAATGATAATTGTTTATTGATTCAATCATTCTTTTTTCGTTAATGTATCCTACGTTAGGATATTAAGAGGCATCATTGCTACGTAAATTTTAAAGAGAAATGGTAGCGGCTTACATGTTCTTAGTGTTGTACTTCACAGAGATGATAGGTTGCTCAATGTCGAATAATCTAATAACAGATCATCAATTACACTTAGTATATCATATAACGGTTGCATAAGTTGACAATATTTAAAAGGAAAATATCAAGAACTCCCAAGACCTGGTTTTTGAAACTTGATCTCTTTCCTGACATAGATGTAAAGCGTATCAAAGCATGAAAGTTCATAAATTCGGGAAGTTTATGCCCAACCTGATATTTCTTTAAGGGCGGTTGCTTTTCGTTATTGTCTGAATTTTACTTTGGGTCTGTAGACGGTATTCGAATAATGTATTGTGCGATGTCGTCTTTAATTTTCTCGTGCGCGGCCAGCCCCCTAAACTAGCCATAGCGTGGTGTTCGCACCAAACTAAAACGCTTTTACATTTCAAACAACTGTCTGTCGTGACTCTGTCTTTTGAGATACTGAGAAGGAGTGGTCATTTGTCTTTTAGAAACCAAGCCCACAGATTAATACATTTGAGAAATTGTTAGCTGATCATCCCGCTGTTTTCCACAAATCGAGAACACCCCGCAGCCTTATGAATCACTGGTTACTGATGAGACATTATCAGCTGCTCAATGACCAAACAGGTAGGAGATCAGCGTCTTTTATATCTCATCACATTGTAACGATACGCTGCATACATAGAGGGATCAATCCCCGGTTGGACCAGTGTTGCCGTTTGAGTCTTACGTAGATATTTTGTTCTTCAACTTGACTCAGCTTTCAAATGAAGTCCACTGTGCTCTGTCAGGGATAAAGGTGCCAAGTCCCCCCTCTCCTGCTGGAGATTTAGTTAAAGAGGGCTTTACTAGTCATTCGTAGTATAGGATGTGATATTATTAAGTTAGGAATTGACAGCAAGTGGCGTTCTATAGATTGAAGAGGTTTCACTGTAGTAGTCAGTGATACCTAGAGCTGAGGAGTTTGCCAGGCAGGGTATAACTATTTTGAGTCCAGGAGTGCTGACAAGTTTCTGTTGCCCACTTTTGCTCCTTTGATAAAGTAGTTCCTCTTGTCAATTCTAGGAAGACTGATGGCTACAAATAACTTATCATTACTAGAGATGGAAAACAAAGTGATCGATGATGAACTTCTGTAAGTCTGCACCATGTTCCTTTGCTAATGTAAGAACCTTTAGTGAAGAATCCAGTGGAGTTGTTCTGTCTTCTACGGAGAGGGAAGGGTTGCGGGTTCCTACCTTGACAGAAAGATGGGGAATCGGCTAGGGAAGGTGAGGTTACAATGGTTTGAACAACTGCAAGTGCAAAAAATATGATATTCGATATATGATATTCGAAAAGTTTGTTGATGGTACAGAGTAATAAATCTGCACGAAATAGCGAATTAATTTTGTACGTAACAGCTTTTAAGTACAAAATGAATTCGCTATTTCGTGCAGATTTATTAATATATGATATATATATATATATCACTGAACATGCAAAGGTTCTTTCTACGTAGCCTACCCTCGTAGTTTATGCAATGCATATGTCATTTGAAGAATCTATAAACAGTATATCTTTTTATTACAAAAATGTTGGTTGTTAAGGTCTCCACGATTGTGGTTCTCCTTTATTGGCAAACGAGTTATTTATTATTGTTAGCAAAACTGGAGTACAAACTTTGACTAAGTGAAGATAGGAAGACGACCAGGTGAAGCGGAAAGCCAGATGTAGCAGCCTTGGTCTGCTGAGGGAACTACCTTAATGATTTGGAAGGTCTTCAAAACCTATAAGAGGCATTGAAAAGATTCTTAGAAATGCCATTACGTTACGTTTACGTTGTAGATTGAAAAGGTTTCATTACGTTTCACCCAAGCCTAAGTTGTGCAGCAAGGGATAGTTTTTTGCTCCGAATTCCATTGTAGTCGTTTCGTACCCATCAGACTCACTTTTCTTACGAATTTCCTCAGTCGTGGTGGACATTGCTACAGCATCATAGGTTTAATCAATGTATTTCAAAACATGTCATTCTGAAAGAGAGGCTGAAAATTATTTCACACCTTTGAGTGGAGGTCTTACATCGTAGCCAAAGTGTATCGTGTATTGAATTAAATGAGTTCACAAAATGGTTTTTCTTCCAGGAAACCAATTTTCTTAACTTGCAATAGTAGCGCAAACATAGGAAGGCCATAGAAATATGACGTTTAATACTCCGTCCAGCTGCTGATAATGACTGTCAAACTCTGCCAAGCGTCTTAGGGAAACACTCTTTAAACTGCCAGTTCATATCACTTTGAACTGTGCTCAAAGCGCAAGGTTTTGATAGGACTGTTTCGAACTTTGAAAGTACATATCTCAATATTTGTTCATGGTGCCATTTCCAATTTTTGACTCGCCATCGTTATCATCGCGGAGAATATTTTCGTACAAAATTTTGTTGAACTTGTGTTTCTTTAAAATTATGACGTAAGCCTTAAGTACTCTGTTAAATATTTTGAGTATCGCTTTTACCAGTGAGTAGTTTTTTTTAACAGATGGGTCACGGTCCAGTATTCGCCAGCATAGGTAGTGTGTAACTGAAAGGCATACAATTCGTATGAAGATCCATCCGATACAACATCTATCCGCTACTGCGACTGAGGCCATTTTCATATGGTCTGCAAGGGCTATTCAAAGTGGTTTTTCGACGGACTAGTATTCCAGGTCTTTAGTGTTTCTTTTTTCTCCATTCCATTGTGTATTACATGCCATGGTTGTTGTTTTCTTCTTTTGTTGTGATGTGAATGGAATATAGTTTTTGTTACTTCACGCCAGATGATGTGTTTTTGTAACCATTTTAATGCGGAACTTTCCAGTTGTCGTTTGAACCAACGTCAACGTCTAGTTGAAAATAAGGCAGAATATGCGAGAACGAGGCAAATGTAGCCAAACGGTCCGGGTAGCCAGACGGTCGCCAACAAACCCTCCGGCAGCCTCGATTTGGAAATGTTAACTTGTCGTTGCTTTGGTCGGCTTTAAAATTTGATGATATAATTTTTACTATATTTATCGCTCTCCACAGTCATACAGTTGTGACTAGACAAGTTTCACATACTCAGTCGTCACCGAATGATTCTAGCACTTCGATAAAGCAGGGTGTTTGCCTTTTATCACATTACAAAAAACGAGACGGTTGACTTGACATGACAAACTAGAGCTGAAGTCGTCATAACAGTGTTTCGAGTACACCACTGACATACTTAAGTTGTCAAAATTTTTGTAACTTTGAGTGATATGTTTCTAGTTGCCTCTTTTCCGGGAACAAATTGAAGGGGACATCGTTTCGAGAACTTTTTCAATGCTCACTCTGTTTCCCTTCTAATTACACAGGACTGATTTGGAATTATTTAGTCAAGTTAGCTACAAACCTGATCGCAAAATATTCAGGTACTGTTCTTCATTGTTGCCCTACCAGGTCTCAAGTGACTGACCTTGTTAGCAATAGTCCTGCTGTTCTGACGTAGCTTTCTTATTAAACCTTTTGAAATCAAGGGAAGGGACAACTGGATAGTTCGGTATTCCTTCTTTCCTTCCTTCATTCTGTCTTTCTTTCTTTACTTCCGTCCTTCCCTTCTTCATGTCTTCTCTCCCTCCCTTTTTCTTCCTTCCTCCCTTGCTTCCTTGTTTCTTTGCTTACTTCTTTGCTTCTTTCCTTCCCTGCTCCCCTCTTTGCTTCATTTCTTCCTTTCTTTCTTTCTTCTTCACATGTAAATACTGTCCTAACCTCTCATTCCCGGATCGGCATATCCAGCTTCAGTTCTACTATTCCACGGCGCATAATTTTGCGATATCATGCGCCTTATTCCATGCGAGGTAAACCTCTTTTAGGTTAGTGATGCTTGTGAGTGTAGGTCTTCCTGTTTTTCTTTTTCTTTACTCCTGTGGACATCTTTTGGATTCTTTTTAGTATTTTTTCACATAGCACCTTGTCTCAAATTTCGTGTCTTTGATACCAATATGAATTTGTTACTTTGCCGTTTTCACATTTCAATGGATGCAACCTCTTCTTTTAGTGGTACTAAAGATGAGATTTTAGATCAAGAAATTTGCATAGCTGATCGCAGGCAGAAAAGAGAAATAAATCAGCTTGAACAAGAACTTCCTAAGTGGCAACATTTGGTTGATCAGAGTACAGGGCTAGGTATGTTACTCAGCGATAAAAACGCAACAGCATTTGTTTCTTTTCACTTTCTTTCTTCATTTTCTTTTCATTTTTTCCCCTGCTTACTTTGTTGATGAGTCTGTTTATAGTTTAAAACGTATAAGTTACATGAAATAATATATTCGTTTTTTCGAAAACTTTTGGCCGCCCTGTCCTTTGTCGATAGGAGGGGATTTTAAGCACTTCCTCTTCAATTTCTGTTTTCAAGTGTGTTACTTACCCTTCGTTTCCGGTAAGGACCGCATAGACACCAAATTTTTGACATAGCTGGTTTTTAGGGGTCACACCCACAGTTTGTGTCAGATTGTAGCTGGTAGATTCTGTCGTTCCGTGATGTTATTCAATGTGTGTAAATGAAGTCATTGTCCATAGAAGTAGACTTTAATTGCAGCATATTCTACATTTTTTTCTTCTAAAACGTTCGGTCTAACTATCAAGTGTTACGTCTTTGTTCAAATTTTTAACTGCACATTCCGCACAATGTAATCAATCAACCACGTGCGCAATGAGACCATTTGACTTATGGTAAGAATGTAGGTGTCAGGGAATTTTATTGGACTCTAGACTTGATTTGACCGTGGAAGGATCGCCACCCAGCCAGTCAATCGATCTCAACCCCATTAGATGGAGTCAAGTTGAATGACTATTTCAAACTTATGATATTACGTCAATCTCTTCTCATTTGATATTGGTATTTTGTGCTCTTTCTTTAGCATTCAGACCAGAATTTACCCCCGGCACCCTTGCAGTATTAAAGGGTCGTGTCGTTCAATACATCATGCGATCAAAGGAGGTAAGGAAAGTCAGTGTTTTGTAAGTAGCATGTACTTTACGTAAATTTCCAACGTTTGGACCGAAGATGCTTTACTTATGTTTTGTGATTTTCCTTCCCGACTCCTTCCTCCCTAATTTCCGTCCCTAAACTTTTCTCTTTCATTTTCTATTCGTTCTTTCAGTCTTCCTTTCTTTCCTTTTCATTCTTTTGTTTTCCCGCACTTTCGTTCGTTCTCTCTTCCTTTCGTTCTTCCTTTCGTTCGTTCTCTCTTCCTTTCGTTCTTCCTTTCGTTCGTTCTTTCTTTCGCTCTTTCGTCCTTTCTTTCGTTCTTTCTTTCGTTGTTACTTTCTTTCTCACTTTTCTTCTTTCTCTCAGTCTGTGTATATATTTTTGTATATTTCCGACAACCTCTCTGACCCACTCTCGTTTTTTAGTTATTTTTTTCTCTTTGAATTATCTTTCTTTCATTTCTCTAGTCGATGCTGATAGGCTTTCCATGGTAGGGAGTTTTCTCGAATAGTGATAAAACGGGACTAAAGGGATGAGGGGCTTGAAAATAGTACAATTTTGCCTACATTATATGTGAATGAGTCCTTAATTGTTTGGAATTAGTTGAAGCAGGTACTCTTCCTGCCATTAAGTGGACCTTTTTGGCAGTACTAATTTTTAGACTGCGTATGGATCTTTTGAAACTATAATTAACTGACTGTTATCACTTGCACGCCGCCTAATGCATAATATCCCAGCGGTATAGTACCCACTTGTACCTGTATATTCCTATATAAGTTAACAGTAACTGCCTTGGTGAACTGCTGCTGCAACTTTGTCATTTTCTTGAGTTAGTTGATCGGTGCCATCAGCACATCTGATGTCTTTATGCAAGGATTGCGATATTATGTTCTTGTTGGTCTAGCGAGTAGCAACATCTTAATTACAGCTGTGTTTTCAGCTCTGCATACATGCCTAATGTATGTAATTGCAGAGGTGCTGTTTGCACTATCTTTAGAGTATCCCGATTTCTGTACACAAGCTGGTACTCTCCTCCCGTATTTTGTCTGTTCCATCCACCACTGAAACCAGCACATCTCCATTTTCTTTATTTCTTCTTCCGTTGGCAACCAAACTGGCACTCCATATGTCAAGCGCTATCTAACACATGTTTCCAGTAGATTTCTCCGCGTTCTCAACTTGACATTCCTATCAGTGAGCGCCATTAGGAGTTCATTAACGTTGTAGTTATCTTTGACAGCTGTTGCTTTGTAGAAACTGCTCTGTAACCCCCTTGTATAACTGTGCCCAGGTAAACGATTTCTATGCGGAGGGAAAGTGATGACGTCACAAATAAAAAATGTTGAAAATAGTAAGATTTGAATCGAGCTATCTCAGGGAAACCCTGGAATAGGCTGTTTCCCAAAATAGTAGAGCTGTAGTGTTTAAAATAAAGGCGTTTCATTTTCAAAAATCTCTGGTCAAAACTATGTTAATAATGCTTGGTTCCTTACGTTAGGAAGCAGCATGAAGTACTTTCCCATGATGACTCCCACCAAAAAGTGCGCCTGCAGCAGATTGATTCTGTCGATACCCATATTGTTCGTCACTGATGCTTTTCATATGCTTCTTTCTACCTCACCATGATAATTTTTGCCAGACTTCTACTCATATTAGCTTCAATAGAGAGTCCACGTTAGTTTTCAGCTACTTTTCTTATATCTCTCTTCAAGAAACGTGTAACACTCGTATACAACTACATAACTGGTACTTGAACCACAATCCAAACCATTGTTAGCAAATGTAGTATTGCAGCGACAAGTTTTCTACGACTGTTCTATTTCAAGCATTTAGTCTTATGCTTATCTGCCCGGAGCTCCTGTTCCTTTTAAATCTTTCCTTATTCACTTCATCCTCATTTGGAGTACTTTCATCGATCAATATCATCTCGTTATTCAGGATATTGTCTTCTTTTTACCGCTCTCGTTCAGGTGGTACTGGAAGTGATCGTGTATCAAAATGGTACGCAAAGTAATTTTTCAATTTCTCTTTGGATATGACCAACTTGGTACTTGTTCGGAAACTTGCGTACTTCTTCTTTGCCATTGCGAATTCTTTTTCGATACCCTGTGTCTCAGCCGCCGTATTAATGTTCATGCCAACCTCTTCGTAATACTCGTTTTTCAGTTTCTATCGTTTTTTAATAATTGTTGTTTGGAACATCTTTCTAGTTGACCTGTTTGTGCATTTCTGCAATTGTATCATCAGTAATTTGATGTCGTTATCTTCCCAGCGCTATGTTTTTTTCATAGTAGGCAATGTGTTTTTCACCAGATTTCTTAACCATTGGAGTTGATCTCCTCGCTCAGTTGGCCAATGCCACCTCGGTCATGTGAAAAAAAATCTATCGCTTTCGTTAACTCTGATGTTAGTATATTTTTCATAAAACCTATTATTTCTAAGGGAACTGTAGTCGATGTTTGCTCTTTGTTTTGTCTTCATTCTGCTAATCTTTTGCTTTAACACTCACTTTGATGACGGGAAACGGGTATGAACAACTAATAGCCTCCGATATGATTCTATTGATACTGATGGTCTGACATATGCCCGACGTTTCGTAGCAAAATTTGGCACCCATGAGGTTGTACCGATGCAGTTCAGCCATTCTCATTTTACAGTCCAAGTTTCACTGTGTGTTCTTTTATATCTATATACTGGATGGGTTATCTTTATGTGATTTGGTGAGCATACGAATCATTCACCATTATCATCAATTTCGACTCAATCAGAATTGTTACTCTCTAGTACCAGGTCCCATGTTATGGAATCTCTATTTTTAGAAGCTATTGTAGCATTTTCATCACCTAATACAATCATTTTATGCCTAGAACTTCTCTCATCAAGTACCTTTCTACTGCTATTTTTTGGTAGTGTAAGGTATGGACATGAAAAGTTGCCAATGCTTGGTCGAAAAAGAGATCGAAAGATGTTCAAAAACACAAATCTTCAGTCAAGTGTTCAATTTGATAGGCTCCGCAGTGTAGTTTCGCCAGATTAATGATTTTTCTCGTCGTCTATTTCGTGCGCAGAGTTGCCCAATGTTGCATTTGGTGGCTGACCTTCAATTCTAAGTGTCCCTTCTTTCTCGCCCTAAATATCGAAAAGCAGTTCAGAAGCAGTGGACTTTGTTTGTCATTACATTTGAAAAATCGCCTAATTTGTCGCTCAATCTGGCAACATATGTACGTTTCTGTATACCGGATCTGACGTCCAAACAAACGACTTATTGTGGAAATCCAAGAAGATCCTAGTGATGTAGACATATAAAGTTTGTTGACCACAGTTTAAAAAGAGTACTATTCTGCAAAAATGACCAGGGCCCTAAACAAGCATATTTGTAAGTCTACTGACAGGCCGTTAAGAGTCCCTCCGTCGGCACTTGTAGCTTCAGTGAGTGAATCTTAAATCTTCGTACGTCATAATGTGTATAAAGAATTCAAAAAGTACCAAGACATTTCATTGAAATGTGATGTGACCATTACATGTTCGTCGGTACTTTTAACGGAGTCGTGTGACTGTCTAGTTTGGTTAACCACTGAAAATTCGACCCTGAAAATGTTCTCCGTCCATTAGGGGACTCGTAAATTGAACCATCGTTCATATACTCAAATTGAAAACAAAGCTTGGGAGATACATGTCATAAACTTGAGACGTAATAGCGTGTCTTGTATACAGTGTCATCCCGTTTTTTGAAGCATTGGGCCATGTGACCGAATCATCGTCACCAATTCATAGTCCATGCCGGATGAGAGTGTTGTTTTCGTAGCGAGCATATTTTAATTAGCTTTCCCCGTCGATTTAGGGAGCTTACATCGCGCAATTTATCAAATGGGAACGGCGACAGATAAGAGAGATTGATATGAGAGTAGATTAGTTAGTCGAATCCAGTAACAGAATTTGTCTCTTCTTGGACAAGCCCTTGTAATATTGAAATCGTTTGGGTGGAAATTGGTTTAGCACCCAACCCTCCCACAGCTCACCCCAATAAATATTTTGGTAGTTACGGAACTGGAATCATACAGGACATGCCAGGAATGATTATCTTTGGAGAACAAGGGTTTATTAGCAATCCTAGGAATAAAAAGTTATTTTGCCGTGTCTTTCTCTCCATTTTGTTCTTTCTAAATACTTCAATGCTTTTCGTATGTTCTCTTTTTCTGCCTCTTCTTCTCTTCCATAGAACTTTCTCATTAAAAAGACCCTTGGTTCGTACTACCCGAACCACATAGCTCAATTTCCTCTTGTCAATTTAATGCTGACAGGCATTTGTAGCGTCTGCTCTTGTACAAAAATCGTTACTTTTGTTTTTACTATGGAGTGCTGTGCTATAAAGGAGCATGACGTCATAGTAATTCCTTGAGTATGTGCACATGCTCTTACCAGAACTTTTACATGCCCCTTAGTTCATAGAAGCTGTCATTCAAGGAGGACGGGCTTTTTCCTTGAAGAATCGACTCTACCAAATTTAGTTTTAAATGTTAAAAATAGTGCTTAGGAAGATATTGCTGTTACGGTAAATATCGAAAAAGCAGTAGAGTTTTCTATTATTGTCATTCCGGAAATTTGTTAATCCATTTTAATGTGATACACAGGGAGGCATGTTTTTAAGCTTATCTTTTAGAGGCTCCTTATTTGATGTGGGTACCTTTTCAAGGGAGGTAGGCTAATGAAAGAAGTGCGTTAAGAGAGTGTAAACACAGAAACGATAGCACTGTCATGTGATGAACAGGAAGATTAAGGAGTGTTATACCTGTTGTTTAATAAAAATCCCGGTATAGGTTCGTTCATGACGGACATGAGGTGTCAACGGTGCCCCAACGCCTTGTGCAATATTTTTATCACTCTCAAGAACTGACAACGAGAGAGCGTTTATCTTTCCAGCAAATATTCCCAGAACATAAACTACGTAGTGCTCTCGTGTTGTGATCTAAGGAATGTGATACTGATTATATTGTTGCTCCTTGGGAAGTAACATTGAGCTGTTAATAATTGCAGATTTTCTCGTTTTGTGGAGGTTGATTTCCGTTGCCGAGCAGGCGGTTTGCGTTTGCGTTTGCTTTTTTCTTAGCGTGAAGGACTATAATACTCACGCTAAGGACGCACTTGTAAAGGTAGCACTTGTGTAGGTTAGTTACTTACATACTTACTTACTTGCTCCTCTTTCATTAGCTAGTGCCACATCAGTAGGGCGCCCCCCTCCAACATTGCTGGTCTGAAGAAGAGAAAAGCTGCTGATTGATTTACATTTGTGTGAAAAGCAACAAATTTAATGAACTCCACAAGGGATATTTCATACTGCTGAAGCAATATTTTCTTCCATTTGGTTTGTAAGACTCGTGTAAAATCATTATAGTCTCCATTAATCACAATTCTACGGACGTGTATATCATTGCTGTCATTTAAAGGGAGGGCATCCATAGTGAGATTGGTCCGAAATCATTTAGTTACGTCGAGTTCCTGAAGGACTGCACCCCAGTGAAAGATCGCTTACGTTTGGTCGTATTTCGCCAACATCCTCCGCCATTGAGTCTGCTTATGTATTATTCTTCCACGTGAGAACAGGCTGCCTTTAACTACAGTTACTGTAATGTCTTGTGGATTTGTTTCCAGGTTACGTTTGGAAGAAACACGTCAGATTCAATTGTCGACATGGACTTTTCTTTAGAAGGTCCAGCAATGCGGATCTCCAGAAGACAGGTGAGTCAAGATTGCTTATCAATTTAGTTGACTCTCAAAATTCGCTTGTTACCTTTGAAAAACCAAAATGTTTCAGCGTAAGCCTCACATAGTATTCAAGCCCAGCAGCCAGTTTTTTTAGTACGCTTGTTCCGGTTTGGAAATAGATAAAATTTCCATGGAAGCGTTATACGGTATAAGATAAACACTTTCTTTAATGATCATTTAAACCGTTGGATCGATCATTATCACAAGTTAGTTGACAAGATAGACTCCAGTGGATGGGACTTG
The DNA here is from genome assembly GCA_010016065.2 of Carybdea cf. marsupialis auct. non (Linnaeus, 1758). Lineage (NCBI taxonomy): Eukaryota > Metazoa > Cnidaria > Cubozoa > Carybdeida > Carybdeidae > Carybdea > Carybdea cf. marsupialis auct. non (Linnaeus, 1758). Next base: position 1,022 of record JAAAKL020002320.1, on the reverse strand, counting down.
ATTCAGTCGCTCGCTAGGTCGGCGGAGAGCTGGCCAAGGAAGCAGAGGTTTAATGGTTCGAGTAAACGTTCGACCGTTCATATAGAAACTCTTTCTGCGAACCTGATAGGAAAACGGTTACCAGGATTATTGGAGGGAGTATAAAGGTAAAATGGAAAGAACCTTTACCACACCACGCCATGCCTCACGACATCCGACTCTCTACTACATCACATCCCCTACACTTAGTAGCAAAGTATCGGATTACTTTCTTTACAAGATGGCCGTGGCCAGTTAGTTAACCGAACAGTAGCCAAAAACTAAGTAGGTAATCAGTTAGATTACGCGTTATTCAAGCACTGACATTGCCAGTGGGTTTAATACGTAGTTGATCAGTTAGTTTATCAGTTATTTCGGGCGTGACTAGCGTGCTCAAACTGGCAGGGGAGACAGAAATTGATCAAGAAACCATCACTTGTTTTGAACTCATTAATGCATGTAAAATTACAGCCACAGTTATTGCTTACTCTTTCTTATGGCGGAGGGATCTAAACAATAACATGCTATAGTTCCTTACATTCACTTCCAATCCAGTTTTCCCTTCCTAGAAAAACGAGTTAAGTCATGGGGACAAAATTTCATGACTTAAAACTACCAAAAACTTAACCTTACGACAAACCACAATTTTAATGTCAGATATGGGCAAATAACGAAATTTACGTTCAGAGAAGTAGGTGATATGTTTGAAAGCCTCTTTGTTAATCAGATAGGGAAAACTCTTAGTTAATGGCAAGTTTGGAAATCTTGTGGTTGAGCAAGGAGGTTATCATTTGGCTAACCAGTTAGGAAAGGTCTTGGTTGACCAGTTAGGAAAGGTCTTGGTTGACCAGTTACGAAAGGTCCTGGTTGACGAGTTAGGAAAGGTCTTGGTTGACGAGTTAGGAAAGGTCTTGGTTGACGAGTTAGGAAAGGTCCTGGTTGACGAGTTAGGAAAGGTCTTGGTTGACGAGTTAGGAAAGGTCTTGGTTGACGAGTTAGGAAAG